>OVAX01003439.1:0-19690 GCA_900406405.1 Lepidium africanum | reverse complement strand
TATATATATATATATATAACCAATTTTGTTCGATATAGAAATATTGCCCAAACATATTATTAGCTCAAATATGTACATGGCTAAACCAATTTTATTTTATTTTGGGCTTCTCGAACTTCATGGGCCTTACCAACAAACGTGGTCCAATAACTCTAACGATTCAGTTGGCAAGAGATAAACCAAACCGAAAACAAATATATCCACAATCGAACCGGACCAAACCCGGTTTGCCTTCTTCCATTTTGTTTGCAGCGTTTCACTGTTCACACTGTCTTCTCAAAATCGAAAGCGAAGAAGACAAATCGTCAATTCACGCTCAGGATTTCTAGGTCTGCGCACTCCCATCCGATTTTTCTTCTCTTATTTAGGGTTTCTTCTCTATTCGGTGTTGTTCTTAGGGTTTTTGTTGCTTGGTTTTGTTGTTCGTGTCGTTTTTCTTCTCTGTTCGGATTTATTCAGTTGTTTGTTTTCGATACTCCCATTTCCATGTATGTTACTGAGGAGCAAGAGAATCCGTGAAATTTCTGTTTTCAGAGGATCAAGAACAGCATCATGGGAACCTTCCTGGGCTCCAATCTCTTAAAGGTAAACACTCGCCTGTTTCTTCTGTTCTTTGTGTTCATCCTTTTTCTCGCTTGATCTTGATAGAAGAAAATTTGCAGAAGGGTGTATCCTGGAGAGGTTTCAAGGCATCGCTAATATTTGCTCTTGGGTTCTACATAAGTATGTGGCTTTAAAGGATCTTACTTGTTGCTGTTGTTTGGCTTTTTGATGAAGATGCTTTGATCAATGTGTGTTATTGTCTTTTCCTTCATATGATACTTTAACCCCTAATGTAAAAACAATACTTAATGAAGCCAAACAGGTAAACACAAGAAATGGTGTTTTTGAAAGGATACATTATAATTTCTCCATCTGATTTTTTTCTTGTTCCTCATGTTTTCAGTGCTTGGCCGAAACCAAGTCTTTAGCAGAGGTAAAGCAAGAAGTTGTGTAATGCATATGAATTTGTTTGATTTTTGCGAAACACGATAGTTATACTTGACTGACCTGTAATGCCTTCTCATGTTTCAGGAGGGTCTGGCTCACATAGCTAGATTGAAAGAAACTCAAAAGACAATGAACCATCTAAAGCAGGTAAAAGCAAGAAAAATGTTGTTAATGCATCTAAAGTTTGTTGATTTTGAAAAGACATTACATGTAAGTTCTTCACGTGTCTTTCAGTTGTAGGATGCTCGAATGGCTGAGTTTAAACAAGATAAAAAAGCCGATGGGAGATATACTATAGAAACGTGTAGTGAATCGCAGGCAGAATCTGTTAGTTGTTAAGTAATCTCTAAAGAAATTCAACTCCTTAAAAAATCTACAACATTCATTATACTAAAAATCTAAAGTATACAGTATTCACTCAAGTTATAATAGCTCGATTATCGAAAGTGTGAGTGAAGCAGAAGACAATTCCAAACCGGAATAAACCGAAGTTAATTCCACAGAATGTGAGCCAGGAAACGCGGTTTGCTTCTTTGGTTACTTGAAAAGCTTTTCTCTCTGTATTTGTTAACGGTATACTCTCCAAGACTTCGCCTTTATCGTCAAGTCCAATCTCGCAGAGGATTTTCTAGGTCTGCTCTTCTTCTTCTTTGTTTCTTTACTTTCTGGTCGATTTTGTTGTTAGGGTTTCTGCTGTTCGATTTTGTTTTTAGGGTTTATAGGGTTTGAGTTCGATTCTCCAGAGAACTTCAGAATCGCTAAATGCTTTGATAGAGTCGGTCTTTTTCTCCTATTAATCTGTTTTTGATATCGATGGTGAATTTGTTTCTGGTGATACTCCATTTTCCATCTATATTGAAGAATAATAAGAGAATTCCCAAAAAAATTCTATTTTCAGGGGAGTGAAGAAGATCATGGGCTCTTTTCTCTTAAAGGTAACAACACTCTCCTGCTTACTTTTGTTCTTGTATTCATCTTTGAACTGAGGTTTTAAAGAGGTTTCTCTTCTCAGGAAAAGAGTGGAGTACTCTGGAGAGGTTTGAAAGGATCAACAATATTCGCTCTTGGATTCTTCACATGTAATGTGCCTGTCAATGATCTTTAGACTATAGCTCTTTTTTTATGATTTCTTTGGGGAAGAAGCTTTGATCAGTGTGTGTTATTGTCTTTCCTTCAGATGATGCGTTATCACCTTATACAGCAATGGTTAAAGAAGCCAAACAGGTAAACAAGAAATGGTGTTTTTGAAAGTATACAGTATAGTTACTCCATCTGATTTTATTTCTTTTTCCTCATGTTTTCAGGTCTTGGCCGGGATCAAGTCTTTAGCAGAGGTAAGCAAGAGATGGTGTTATGCATCTGAGTTTGTTTGATTTTGAAAAGACATAGTTAATATTGGCTGACCTGTAATGTCTTCTCATGCATGTTTCAGGAGCATAGGGCTAGCCTGGATAAGTGTAAAAATCTTGAAAAGGAAATGGACCATGTAATACAGGTAATAGCAACTAAATGGTGTTAATTCATCTAAAGTTTGTTGATTTTGACAAAAGAAAAACATAATAGTTATGCAGCTTGTGCTTGACCTGTAATGCCTTCTCATGTTTAAGATGCTTAAGCTGGATCTAGCTAAGCTGGAGGAACTAAGAAAAGCAGATGGACGATATACTGTAGGAACGTGTTGTGACTCGCAGGAAGAATCTGTGTGGAATTCCGTATGAGGAAGAAACGATCTACTTTGGTGCAGAGAATGAAGACAGAAGATGAACTCTTTAATGACTAAGTAGCTGAAGGCTTTGACTTTTGATGATCTTGTTAGTAATTAGTATATATTTAATTAACATGTTAATCCTTGAATATGTATCAACTTTTGAGCAACATTATATAGTTTGTTTTGTTGTTAACTTGATCATATTTAACCTCAGTGCGGATTCGGCACCACAAGTCGAGGAAAATCGCTGTACCTCCGATCCTATTCTTCCAGTTGAATCTGTTGACAATATGGATGTAGCATCTGTAATCACAGATCGTGAAACCTTGTTACACAAAATTGAGATGCCAATCTTTGAAGCAAAAGATCCATATACAGTACTTGGATCAACATAGGTTAATGGTTATTCCAAAATGTAGTGGATGTTGTTAACAAACTTAATCTTGTCTTGGAATCTCATCCTTTTCCTTACCAATTGGCTTGGTTGGATAAACGAATAGACTTTTTGGTTACTAGAAACTAGTTTCATAAAAACTTTTAAAAGCTACTTTCCCTAAAAATAGCCATTCAGTAATATAAACTGCGCTTTTTTCTACTTGTTAAATTACTTGTTCAACACGAACTGTGCCCAAGAGCATTGTGTGTGGCCCAATTTACTTAAGAGTCTTTAATTACAAAATAAGAAAAACTTTAAGAATCCAATATGAACAGAAATTCAATGTATCTTCCAAATAAAATAGAGAGGAGAAGACAAGATAGAGTTTTAACGAGTCGTGTTCAACCATGGAAACGCTAGAAGTATTAAGTTATTGGTTTTGGATGATGTTGAGAAAACTGTATGGTTGTAATTTATCTTCGTATGTATGCATTACACATCGCCGGGATGACTGGTAATGGTGAAATTGTGTTCACTTCTTATGTGTGTGATCCTTTCTACATGCTCTTCTACAATGTGGAGAAGAATACCATTGCAAGAGTTAGGATCCAAGCTGGAATGGAATTTCCTAGGATTCATTCAAAGCATTCAGACTTTTATAGACCATGTTGAAAATGTGAAGCTTATATGAGGGTGCTTAGGATTTAATTAGAGGAAAACATAAGGGATTAAGTGTTCCTCCTTCAATACACGTTGTGAATACTATAGTCTTTTAAGGTTATAATCACCATTTTTGTTGACTATTGGCTTATTTTGTTATTGGTGTGATGTATGATCTCAGGTGATGGCTATGAAACAGAGTGAGCATCACATTGTCTTCGGCTTGCTTAACTTAGAAATCTAGTTTGGTCTTCTGTTTTTTGGGGTATTTTCTTTTATTAATAATTTTGCTTACCATTACTATTTTGCACAAGTCTATCTAGTTCTTATCAATTTATGCAAACTTTTTTTATATCTCTGTGATTCTGAATTAGTCTTTTGAAGTTTTAGTGAAACCGATAATTCGGCACAAAGAAGTAGGATTTAACTTCTGAAAATAATTACTTTGAAGCCGAGCTCTCAAATGACATGTGTAGATTCCAAAACATGGAGGACCTTTATGTGTGTAAAATTGTTGGTTTATAATTGAGTTTGTGATATTAGTAATAATTGTAATGTATAAGTTAGTTATATATGAAAGGTAAACCCTAGAACCTAATCAGATAAGGAAAGAGATAATATCAAATTTCATTATTCCTATAACATCATCTGAATTTGTTAATCGCGCACAAATTCGAATATGATTTGAGGACCATTTCCCCCATTGGATCTCAAAGTTTCGATAGATAAATTTCTTAATTTTCATCCAACCATAGCATCAATGGCGCTCAATTCCTCTGAATATCACTAATATTCTGTAGTTTAATCTGCAAAACAACAATTTGAGTGGAATTGAAGCCCAAAATAGCCATCAAACGGGATCGCTCAAGACTTTCTCTTGTCCTATCTTTAAGCATGTATCAAGCATATTATTTGTAACAATTTGTCCCAAAAACTTAAAATAATACTATTTAATTTCCTTAAAATTTAATGAGTTTACAATCACTTCCACTGGAACTGGCGGGATTTGAACCTCCCACCTAGTCCCAAGCTAGATCAGGGGCAAACCAACTGGACCACCTGCTTCTTAGCTAAGCCTATGATAACTTAGGCATAACTAAAAAGAAAAATTTATAAAAAATATTTAGGTCTAACTGAAAATTTCAGTGTGGGCCGTCTGCCCAATGTACTAACACAAATTCGGGTTTTGACGAGTCGAAAAAAAAAAAGAGAAAATATATATTCAATGTATCATAGAGAGGAGAAGACATTAGGGTTTTAACGAGTTAGGATTAGCCATGGAAAAACGGCCTAAGCATGTTTCCAAGGAGAGGAATCGTCTAATGATCTCTAAACGCATAACACGATCTTCTTCGAAATTAGTGAAGATCCCAGAGCAGTTCCCAGTTGATCTCATCATTGTGATACTCTCAAAATTGCCTGCAAAATTCGTAGCGAAGTTATGTTACGTATCGAAGTTTTGGAATTCCATTCTCCGGGGTCCACAATTTACAAGTCTGTTCCTGACAGTGTCTTCTTCTCGTCCACGTCTCCTTTTTTATGTCCCAAAAAGGGGTAAGATGCACTTCTTTTCCGCACCTCAACCTCTGAATCCAGACAAGAACTCATCTCCTTTAACTACCGATTACCACATGTGTTTCCCTGTGATACGATGTTCTTATAAGCTACTTGATTCTGTCAATGGCTTGTTGTGTACTTCAAACATAAAGTTCAAAAGTGGATATAATGAGTCAGAGGTGATGATCTATAATCCTAGCACAGGACAGTCCATATCATTACCCATAAGGAGAGGAAGGAGGGATTATGCAACTACTTATCTTGGCTATGATCCAATCAACCAACAATACAAAATATTGTGCTTGTCAACGAGAATGGGACATGTCATTGAGCATGAAGTTCTGACATTAGGAACAGAAAAACCAACTTGGAAAAGGATTGAATGTTCCTTATCACTACAGTTTACTCATTTTCCGATATGTATCAATGGTGTTCTGTATTATTTAGGTACTCATGGAAATAGAGTAACCCTAGTTTGCTTTGATGTTAGGTCAGAAAAATACAAGTTCACTGAAACTGACCACAAGATAGAGATATCATCAAGGTTGATAAATTACAAGGGTAATTTAGGTGTATTTTGTTCTCTTTCTTTTACTGCAAAAACTAGTAGTCTTGAGTTATTGGTTCTAGATGATGTTGAGAAGAATGAATGGTCACAACATATCTTTGTATTGCCACCTTTGTGGAAGGACATAGTTGCGGATATGACATTATACATTCTCGGTATGACTGGTAATGGTGAATTTGTGTTCTCTCGATATGGGTCTGTGCCTTTCTACCTATTCTTCTACAATGTGGAGAAGAATACTATTGCAAGAGTTGAGATCAAAGGAATGAAATCCAGGAAGAGTCCAAGCATTCGGACTTTTATAAACCATGTTGAGGATGTGAAGCTTATATAAGAATGCTCAGGATTTCATGAAAACATAAGGTATCAAGTGTTCCTCCTTCAATATACTTTGTGAACACTATAAGGTTATATAGTCACCATTTTGTTAACTATTCGCTTGATTTGTTATTGGTGTGATGTATCATCTCAGGAGGAGACTATGGAACAGAGGAGCGTAACACTACTAGCTTGGTCTTTGGTTCTTTAGTGGTAGTTCTTTTTTTTTTCAATAATTTTGCGTAGCATTACTACTTTGCGCATTTTATCCCATTCATATCAATTTATTAAAACTTTCTTGTTTCCATTTTTTTTTTTAATCTCTATAATTCTTTGATAGGATCCTCTTGTCTATAAGGGAAAATTCACGTTCGTGAAGAACTTTATTAATGATCAAAGGGAAACAACTCTTCACTGGTTTTCTCTCGAACCAGGGCCTCGGTACCAAAACACTCACTAACGAGATCAAGAAAAACTAGGGCACCAAACAAGTCTCGCTTTATATAGTCCCATTATTGAAAAGACAAATAAACCTAACTTAAAGTCCAATAACAAAATAACTAAAAAAAAAATTAGAACACTTCACGTCTTCTACTTCTCTTCAGAGTCCTGATCGTCTTCTTTCTTTGTCAAACAAATGCTTTGAGAGGCATATCAATACCCCCTTGGGCAAGACGCAGCTTGTCGTCAAGTGTAATGAATGGAAACTGATCACGAAGCAGCTTAACCCGTTGCCAAGAGTTTTCGTGGCTAGGCAAACCCGACCATTGAACGAGGTGTCCTTCGTCGTCATACTTAGTTGCTAGGATCTGTTCTGGAACAATGACAACCTCATCCTCTAGAGAAAGAGAATTGGGTAAAAGGGATACCTCATGTGATGTGCCACGTACAAGTTTCAATTGCGAGACATGGAATACCAGATTGATCTTGGAGGACTCCGGGGGGCGTAAGCGATAAGCAACCGGACCAATACGAGCAAGAACCTCAAAAGGACCATAGTAGCGGGCTGCGAGCTTTTGGCAATATGAAGTCCCCAACCTGAAAATTTAAGTCTCGACGGTGTTTATCCGCATTAGCCTTCATAATAGATTGAGCGCGAGCCAAATGAGCTTTAATGTCGGCTAACATTTCATCTCTTTCAATCAGCAACTTCTCAAGCTCGAAATTGGTGGTAGAACCATGTCCAGAACGCAACAAAGAGGGAGGATCACAACCGTAGACCACTTTGAAAGGAGTGCACTGTAAGGAGGTGTGAAAGCTCGAGGGTGGCTAGAAGCAAAACAACGCAAATAAGTTTCCACACAACAATTAACCACCTCTGTTTGGCCATCGGTTTGGGGATGAAAAGCTGTGCTAAACTTTAAATCTGTGCCAGACAAACGGAAGAACTCTCGCCAAAAAGAACACACAAAGACTTTGTCACGGTCGGAAACTATACTCAGCGATGAATAACTTCGCAACATCTACAGCTGAAAAAGGGTGCTTAAGTGTCAAGAATTGGGTGTATTTGCTAAGGCGATCAACAACAACCATCAACACATTTGCCCATGTGACATCGGTAAGCCTTCAACAAAGTCCATGGATAGGTCATCCCAAATATTCGACGAAATTGGTAGTGGTTGCAGTAAACCCACAGGAGATAAGGTTGAATACTTGTGAGTTTGGCACACCAAGCATTCCGCAACAAATTCTTGAATCCATTTCTTCATTCCCCTCCAATGCAACCATCGCTGGATCCGTTTAGTCGTCTTTAACAACCCGAAATGACCACCCTCTAAAATAGAATGACCCTCTTGCAAGATTAGTTGAATGTGCTTCGAAGTAGCTGGAATGAGAGGACGTCCCTTATACCAAAGACAAGAGTCACTGACGGTATACCCTGGCTTCGCAAAGGTACCAGCCCAAAATTGTGAAAGCATGTCCTGGATCTCTGTATCAGCATCTGTTTCAGCATATAAATCTTGTAATTGGAGATTTGAAGGAACTGTGAGAGCCAAGAGAAGGGTTGTGGCTGAACCGGAAGAATGATCAACGATTTGTGAAAGACCATCAACGACTTCATTATCCTTGCCTTGCTTATGCTCAATGTCAAAATCATAAGGTAACAACCGAGTGAGCCAACGCTGATAGTCCAAAGTGACCTCCCGTTGCTCCAACAAAAACTTTAAACTCTTCTGATCTATACGAACCACAAAGAGACGGCCAAGGAGATAATGGCGCCATTTCTAGACAGCGAATATGATAGCCATCAATTCTCGTTCATATACCGGTTTCGCTTGCTCTTTTTCTGAAAGACCACAGCTAAAATAAGCTATTGGATGCAGCTGCTGCATCAATACAACACCTAACCCAAAACCCGAAGCATTAGACTCAACGATGAACAACTCCTCAAAGTTAGGTAAGGATAAAACTGGCGCCGATATCATAGCCGATTTCAACCTGTAAAAAGCAGATTGGGCCACCTCGGACCACAGAAATTGATCCTTCTTGAGTAACTCAGTTAGAGGCTTGGCAATAGAGCCATAACCCTGAACGAACCGGCGATAATACCCTGTAAGACCTAAAAAACCTCGAAGCTCTTTCACTGTTTTAGGATAAGGCCATGTTTTCACCGCTGCGATTTTAGAAGGGTCTGTTGTCACACCTTCAAAAGAAATCACATGACCCAAATACTCAACACTATCTTGGGAAAACGTGCACTTCTTCTGTTTCGCAAATAGTTGTTGTTGGACAAAAATCTGCAGTACCACGCGTAAGTGTGCAGCATGTTCCTCTAGGGAAGAATTATAGATGAGTATGTCATCAAAGAAAACTAGCACAAATTTTCTCAAGTAGGGTCGAAAGATCTCATTCATGAAGGCTTGAAAGGTTGCTGGTGCCTTGGTAAGGCCAAACAGCATGACAAGAAACTCGTAGTGCCCATCATGTGACCGAAAGGCAGTCTTTTCGATATCAGCTTCATGCATCCGAATCTGATGGTAACCAGAGCGTAAGTCCAGTTTCGAAAATCATTTCGCACCATTACGTTCATCCAGTAATTGATCTATCATAGGAATAGGAAAATTATCTGGAATCGTTGCTTTATTAATCCCGCAGTAGTCAACACAAAAACGCCAAACTCAAGTCCTTCTTCTTAACCAAAAGGGCTGGACTAGAATAAGGACTACGACTAGGACAAATAATTCCAGCCCCAAGAATCTCCTTCACAAGCTCGTTCATAGCCTCTTTGTGAGCATGTGGATAATGATAAGGCCGAACGTTGATAGGACCAATCCCAGGTTTCAGCACTATACGGTGCTTTTGGTCTCGCAGCGGAGGTAAGAATTTTGGCAATTGAAACAAACGCACTAAGTACACTTGCGATTAGCGGAGGCACAGAAGGAGTTGATATCGGTGGAAAATTGGAGACTTCAGGAGGTTCAAGAATGTTATCGATGTTTGGAGTGGTGGCTTGCAGAGAACGAAACAAGAGTTTGGTAACTTGTAAATCATCATCACCCTTCAAAAAGACCCTTTGGCCGTTATAGTTGAATGACAACTCATGTCTGTCCCAGTTTACTTCACACGTACCCAACGTACATAACCACTGAATACCTAAAATGATGTCGGCATTACCCAAGTCCAGAGCTATGAAATCGGATTTGAAGCTAACCCCTTGTATAGTGAATTCAGCGTTTTTACACACACCCAAACCTGGGACTGAAAACCCATCAGCTAGCTTCACTTCCAACGAGTCTCGAGCATCAACCTTGAGCTTCAAACGACGCAGCAAGGTGGGAGAAATAAAATTATGAGTAGCACCAGTATCGAGCATCACCACAATCGAACGACTTCGGATTACACCCTTGAGCTTGGTAGTCTTGAGGGAATCGATACCCAGAAGAGATTTAAACGAAAGAGCAGAACATTCAGGTTTTGACTCATGTACCTCCTCAATGAATATTGTATCATCACCAGACATGTCAAGCACCTACATAGCGCAGCCATCGACAACGGTGATAACTTGGAGAAATTTATTAGGACACTCATGGTCTTTGTACCATTTATGTTCACACTTAAAGCACAAGCCTTTTCGACAAAGAATGGCCATTTCAGAATCCGTCAAACGTTTTTGAGGTCGTTGCTGTTGCTTTGGCGCATGAGTAGTAAAGAATACTTGATTCCATCTATAGAGCTGCGGTAATCATCTCCGGAAGTGTGGTTGTCTTATACATGTTTACTACCTCACGAGGCTGCAGCCCGTTCATGAACAGCCCAATACGTATACCTTCATCAATACCCGGGTTTTGAGCAGAAAGATCTTCAAAAGCTTGCACATAAGCCGAAATAGAGCCGTCTTGATGTAACGCAAGAAAAGGCTGACTCGGATCATACATCTTTTCGCGGCGAAACCGAGCTACAAATCTGTCCTTGAAATCCTCCAATCGCGAAATCCACCTCTTAACAACTCGGCATTAAACCAACCGAGAACAGGACCAGCAAGGCTAATAGAGATCAAATTGAGTTTCTCATGCTCGAGATAGCCTCCTAATTGAAAGAAACGTTTAACCAAAGAGATCCAAGCAAACGTATTTTCTCCATGAAATATCGGCATCTCTAACTTTTTCAGCAATGAATCACGGTCTGCAACAGGAACTATAGGAGCTACATGGTTTTGAGATGTCCCTGGAGACTGTACCACGATCGGTGTAGGGTTTAATGGCCGTGAAGGAGTCGCCGCCTCTGATTCATCTTCATTCTCCCCATTCTTTATATATATTGAACTTGTTATACGTACAACCAAAACATTATACTACTAACTATAATATTATATATACAAACAAAAAATTAGCTTGTTAACTTAGAAAGATAAAATGGAAAATGAAAGTCAGATTCCACATTATCCATTTGCTATTGTCACTTTCTTAATTATCTAACTATCTGTGTAAATACACCAAATTCACCCTTTAATATTTACATCATATTAATTTGAAATTCATATAATAGTTTTGTTATTTATTTTTTACTAAACATTTTCTCTATTTGTATATCAAATTTTGTTATATATATCAAATGTACATACAAACAAAACATTAGCCTTTAAAATTAAAAATGTTTAGTATCTATATCATATTAATTTGTAATTCACACAATACTTTTGTTATCTATTAGTTACTTAACATTTTATATAAAGATTTTGCTATATGAGCCATGTCCATTCAAATATTTCAAACTACTGGGATTTGCTACAATGTGTTTTTGGTGGATACATTGAAATTTTACTAATTCTGGGCCCTTAAAAATAATACTTTTTAGTATTTATATCATATTTAGTTTGAATTCTATCATTTACTTAACATTTTATATCAAAATTTTGGTATATGAGCCCTGTCCATTAAAATATTTCAAACTAATGGGACTATATCTGACTTTGGCTACAATGTGTTTTGGTGGATATAACGCGGCATGATAGCCTTAACCTCAAGCGATGTAACTTCCAGTTTGAAGAGTATAATCTGCCTATGATGTGGATGTGAACTTTTTCCTTTCTTTTAGTTTAGTTAACCGAAAATATTTAGTCCGAAATTCAACTAATTTCAAGAAAGACAATTGACGATTATCCTATAAAAATATGTTGAGTAGCTTGTCATTCATGAATAGATTTACATCAACAAACAAGAATCACGAAATCAGTGTATATTATATTTGATTGAATGATCGAAGGAGTTATACACTACAAGAAAACACTAATTTAACAACGTTATTTTACAACATTTTTGGGACGTAAGTTAGGGACGTTTTGCCAATGCCTTTATGACGAAAAATGGATTCGCTGTAAAAGTGTTGTAAATTTACAATGAAAATTTTCGTTGTAAAAATGTAGCTGTTTTACGACGAATTTACAACTTATTAACATTTCAGAACGAATTCGTTGTAACCACGTCCCCAATTCGCAACACTTTTACAACAAAATTTATTTACAACGATTTAAAGACAAATTTAGAAATTTGGTAAACACGTTTTTTGTGATACAAGATTATTTTTTTAACAAATCTAAATTACGTCGTAAAAACATCTCGAAATATTGTATTCGTTGTAAAAACATCTTAATTTTGCAAGTTGTTTACGATGAATTGTCTTTACAACGATTTAAAGACGAAATGTGAAATTAGATATTAAGTTACATATGTTGTAAAGTACTCGTATTTGATTAAGGTTGTAAAACCATTGTTAAATTTTTGCCTATATAAGGTGGAGATCTCTCTTCATAATTCACAACACCACACAAAAAAATAAACTTTTTTGCAAAAAAAAAAACATTTTTGAAAAAAAAAAGCTAGAAAATTGTCTTTCTGTGGTGATATATACGAGCAACGAAAGTGGATGTATATGCATAGAGATGCTACTGGAATCGTGACAAAGGAGTTTATGAACAGGGTTGAAATATTCATGTACCAAGCCAATCAAATCGTTCTCACGCTTGAATCGGGTGAGATGTTATGTCCTTGTCGGAAGTGCAAAAATACGAAATTGCTCGAGTAGATACTATTTGGAATCATCTATTAAATTGGGGGTTTACACCATATTATCATATCTGGTTTCACCATGGGGAAGGTTATAGTGCTGGTGAAAATGATGAAGCAAGTAGTAGTAATTATAATAATGTTGGAGGCAATGTAGATGTCGAGTAATTTGCATGATGTTGGTAATCAGAATGCGGTTCATGGGGTTGTAGAGCATGATATGATGCATGAGATGGTCACAAATGCATTTCAGGAAACCAATATTGAACCAGTATTTGGTGAGGCACCTAACTTAGATACAAAAATGTTTTATGACATCTTAGACGCTGCAAACCTGCCTATCTACGAGGGATGTAGAGAAGGTATGTCTAAATTGTCACTGGCAGCTAGGATGATGAACATTAAAACAAACTGTAATTTATCTCAAACATGCATGAATATGTGGACTGACTTATTCAAAGAGTATTTGACACAAGACAATGTGTCTACTGAATCATATTACGAGATTCAGAAATTGGTGTTTAGTCTTGGTTTGCCTTGTGAGACGATAGGTATTTGCATCAACAATTGTATGATCTATTGGAAAGATGAAGATTAGTTATAAGAATTTCGATTCTGTAAGAAGCCGATATATAAGCCACAAGGGAGTGGGCAGAAGAAGGTGCGTATCAGCAGATGTGGTACTTACCAATAACAGACAGCTTGAAGAGATTATATCAGTTTGAAAGAATAGCAGCTGCGATGAGATGACATGCAGAGCATTCACAGACAGATGGCAGGATCAATCATCCTTCAGATGCAAAGGCGTGGAAATATTTCAATATAGTACATGAAGATTTTGCTAGAAATATTAGGAATGTTTATCTTGCTCTATGCACTGATGGTTTTAGTGTGTTTGGAATGTGCGGTAGACAATATTTTTTGTGGCCAGTAATCCTTACACCTTATAACCTTCCTCCGGGGATGTGCATGGAAAAAGAATTTCTATTCATAAGTATTCTAGTTCCTGGTCCTAAGCATCCAAAGCGGTCACTCGACGTATTTCTGCAACCTCTGATTCACGAGCTTAAACAGCTGTGGACTCATGGGGTTCAAGCATATGATTGCTCATCCCAAACAAATTTTACGATGAAGGCGGTGCTTATGTGGATAATAAGTGACTTCCCTGCTTACAGAATGTTATCAAGGTGGACAACGCATGGGAGATTGGCTTGTCCTTATTGTCGTGGGAGGACAGATGCATTTCAACTTAATCATGGGAGGAAGACGTGTTGGTTTGATTGTCATCGCCGGTTTTTGTCATTAAACCATCCGTACCGACGAAACACGACCTTGTTCAGGAATAAAGTGAAGGTTCGGGATCCCCCACCACCATATCTATCCGGGTAACAAATTGAAGAAAAAATTGATTATTATGGTGCTCTAGCAATAGTTCCCCGTTGGGATAATTGACATGTTCCAAGTAATATGCCGGACTATTATGGACAACATCACAACTGGCACAAAAAGAGTATATTTTGGGAGCTGTAACATTGGAAAGATTTGCTGATTCGACATATTTTGGATGTGATGCATATCGAGAAGAACTTTTTTGAGAATATCATCCACACAATACTTAACGTAGCAGGGAGGAATAAAGATAACAAAAATTCACGGTTAGACTTGCGAGCTGTTTGTGCTAGAAGTGAGTTGCATATGAAAATCGATGGCAAAATTCCAGTTCCCATATTTAGGTTGTCATCAGAAGCGAAAACAACGTTATTCAGTTTGGTGTAATCAGAAGTGAAGTTTCCTGATGGATATATTTCGAATCTCTCCAAATGTGTTGAGCAAGGGCAAAAGTTAACAGGGATGAAGAGTCATGACTGTCATGTGTTTCATGCAGCGGCTATTACCATTTGCTTTGGCCGAGTTACTTCCGAAGAATGTAGGTAATAATTTAAAGTGAGGAAGTAATGTATCAAGGAGTTTTTTTATCGTATTGTACCGCATATAAGAATTAGAATTCGAACTTAATTATAAGAATTAGAAACTCAACAAACCTAACTTATTATTCGACAAACTAAACTTAAATTCAACAAACTGAACTTAAATTCAACAAACCGAACATAATTTCAATAAACCGAACTTATAATTTTGACAAACCGAACTTATAATCTCGGAATAAAATTAATACTATAAAATTTTGATTTAATTTAAAATTTAGAAAATGTTTTAAATTTGTAAAATTTATAAAATTAAAAAAATGTTTTAAATTTATAATTAATTTATAAAATTTTAGTTTCGTCGTAAAAAAGTTCTAAACGTTAGATGCCGTAACGACGTCGTAACATTACAACGATTTTACGACGAATTACTGTTTCGTCGTAAAATCGTTGTAACGTTACGACATTGTTATGACGTTGTTACGACGTCTAACATTTACAACCTTTTTACGACGAAAAAATTAATTTTATAAAATTTTGGTTAAATTTAAAATTTAGGAAATTTTTAAAATATATAAAATTTATTCAAATTTTTTAAAAAATTAAATTTAAAATTAAATTATAAAATTTCAATTTCATCGTAACAAGGTTGTAAACGTTAGGTGTCGTAACGACGTCGTAACGTTACAACCATTTTACAACCAATAAAATTAATTTTTTCCCGAGATTATAAGTTTGGTTTGTCGAAATTATAAGTTCGGTTTGTTGAGATTATTTTCGGTTTGTTGAGATTATGTTTGGTTTGTTTAAATTAAATCAAAATTTTATAAAATATTTTTTCTGAGATTATACATTCGGTTTATCGAAATTATATGTTCGGTTTGTTGACATTATGTTCGGTTTGTTGAAATTATATTTGGTTTGTCGAATTTAAGTTTGGTTTGTTGAGATTATGTTCGGGTTGTCGAATTTAAGTTTGGTTTGTTGAGATTATGTTCGGTTTGTCAAAATTATAAGTTCGGTTTGTTGAAATTATGTTCGGTTTGTTGAGATTATGTTCGGTTTGTTGAGATTATATTTAAATTTTAAATTAAATCACAAAATTTTTTATAATTTTATTTTTAAAGAATAGTTTTCCGCTTTGTCTCTAATTTGTCGTAAACAATATTCGTCCCCGATTCATTGGGAATAATTAGTTCCTAATTCGACGTAAATTACCGTTTCTAATTCGTTGTAAATCAAGTCATCCTTAATTCATTGTAAAATTATTCGTCCCTAATATAGGAGTTGTAAATTGGTCGTAAAACAAGTCATCCCTAATTTAGTGTTGTAACTTTGTCGTAAAAGTGGCGACGTTACTTCGTCATTAATTTTATGACGTATTAACGTCGTTTATTTTACGACAAAGTTAAAATGTTTGTATTTTCTCGCAAAATTTAGAATGCTTTTACGACGCAAAGTTCACGACGAATTTACAACGAATGTCTTCTCTTGCAATTTTGGCAAGGAATTTACGATGAAAATCCTGTTACGACGAACAATATACAACGAAACTCATTTCGTCCCTAATTCGTTGTAAAACCTATTAACAACAAAATAGGGACGAATATGAGCATTGTAAAACCTATGTATTCTTGTAGTGTTATATTATAGATGTTGATAAGCTACGATCGATCACTTCCTCAGCTCCAAGAAGATGGAATCAAGTCTCTAGTACGATTACAACAATGGAAAATCTCTCTACAATCTAACACTTGATCGTAGAAGAAGAAGACTTATAAGAAGAAGAGACTAACAACCTTTCTAAACAGATCTGTTAAGTTTATTAGACAAGCTTAACTAACTACGAGCATCTTCGGGTGATACCTATACAAATCTCTCACCATTGTAATATTATTATATTTAATATTTTTATATTTAGAGAAACTTATTGGAGTACCACTAGTTTTTTCACTTCTATTAGTATGATATTAATATTTTTATATTAATTTATAATTCTGAAAATTAGTTTTGAATTATAAAATTTATATCAAATTACAAATCTTTAACTAATATAAAATAATTACATATTAAAATATATTTACTAAATATATATATATATATATTTATATTGTATATTTTAAAATTTAAAAAATTCTATTACTAATTTAAAACATTGTAAATAATATAGATTCATCTTTTTACCAACATTTAAATCTTTTATATAATTATTTCATTTTAATTTTTTATATTGTAACTTAAATTAATAAAAATATTATTATAAATATAAATTATATTTATGGATAATAGATCTTAATAGATAGCTAATTTTATTTTATTACTTCTAAAATTATAACATATAATTAATTTATTTAATAATACAAATTATAGGTAGATAAAAATGTTTAATAAACCAAAAATTGACAAGTGTCAAACTTAAGATTGTAATACTCATGAGAAAGACTTATGAGAGAGTCTATCACACAAATTTTAATAATATTTTGTTGTTGTGATACTCATTGTGATACTCCTATTGGAGATGCCCTGATAGGCTTATGTGTAGGGAGTCCATTAAGAATGTAATTTCTCTTATTTGAATTACTTCATGGACTTCATAATTTTCGAGGCCCATATGACATGGTTTGTTGACAAGTATGAGACATACCTAACAAATATGAACTTAGTGAAAGAAAAAGAAAAATCTTATTTCCTCAAGTCTTGTTCAGGATTTTCTAATAAGAGGGATTTTCTAATAAGAGACAAGACATAATTCTATTTTAATTTAATCTGATAATATCAATTTAGTTTTTGACAGAAATTAAATTCGAGACCAATCTTATTATATAAAGAAGAGTTTCTCAAAGTTAGTAATTAACATGATTCTTCCACATGTCAAATCAAACGATAATAAAAAATTTTGTGATATATTTAAAAAATTAAAAGTAAAAAAATAGATAATCATAACTATATCACAAAATATTTATATCTATTTGAAATCATCTTATTATTAAAGAAAGGTTTCTCAAAATTAGTATTTAACAGAATTCTTCCACGTGTCAATCCAACGATCATAAAATCTTATTATATAAAGTAGGGTTTCTCAAAGTTAGTAATTAACAGGATTCTTCCACATATCAAATCAAACGATAATAAAAATATTGGTGATATATGAAAGAACTGAATCTCTATATATAATAAAACGTAGCATTAACTTAAATACCGTGTTATATTGTCTGTTTTGGATTATGTCGTATTGTTACTGGGAAATATTATCACATAATATTTGTCACACAATATTTGTATCTATTATTATCTCAAAAAATAAAATTCAATAACTAATTAATAATTATTATTATCTAGATAATATTATTAGTTTGTTTATATTTATATACTTTTTACTTAAATATTATTCCTTTTTAATCTAACAAACCAATATACACGACTAAGAAAACTATCTAACAAACTAATATTATTTGCTTTTTAGGTTAGACCAACTTTATTCAAAATTGGGTTATCTACCATAGTAGTTAAACCAAATTTATTCAAAATAATAATCTACAAAATAATAAACATAGTATGAGCAAAGTTTTATAATATTGATAAAAAGTTGTTTATTATTAGTATTAGAATTCATGATTTTATATTTTTTTGCAGTTTGAAAATTTTGAAAATTTACTTTTGGCTATAACTAATTTAAAAGGAAAGTTTATCTTATTTGGAGTTACGATTGAAAAGAAACATATACTTAAATTTTTTTGTTTATTTATTTATTTTTATTCTTTGGTGTTATAAAGCTTTTTTTTTTTTGTTTAATTCCTTTGGATATTTTTTTACATTAAGTTTTTAATATACACATTCTTTTATTTCTATTTTAATTTGTTTAATTTTTTTTATCCTGATTTGGGTGCTTAGATTAGGAAAAAAGTATAATTGTTATACATGACATAAAAAATAATTGCGGACAAACATAAATATAAATATATAGGAAAGAAATCAAATTTTAAAATTTACATTCACTGAAAACGGTTCTGAAAAATTACTTACTTCTTAATAGAAAATTTGATAAAAGGTTTTTTAATAATATTAAGTTTTAATTTATTTAATCACTATATATAAAAGTATAAAAAAACTTAACTGAATTTCTTTTACAATAACTATGATATTATATTTAAAAGTTGATATTTTCCTTATTCAAATTGGATTGATATTCTTTACAAATATATTTCTTATTTTTACGAATTTTTAAACGACATGTTAACTATTCTATTTGGATAACTATGATATTCAATGAAAATTAAAAACAGATTTCCTTATTCTAATTGGATTTAACATGTTTTGTAATTATATCTCCTAATTTTTTGTATCTTGGAACGATAGATTACCTATTCTATATAAAATATAGAATCTAAACTTCACATATCTATTTTATTCATAGTTTAGTTTTCTATCTCCATATATAATCAAGTATAACGTTAACACCGTGTTATATTGGTCCGTTTCAAACAAAATTTATTCAAAATTTTTAATGATATGGTAATATAAATGATAAATAAAATTAATATATTTTGTATTTTGTGAATTAATTTGTGTTTTTAAATTTTTAATACTACAAATCTACCTATTTATTTTCTTATCATCTTTTTATTACAGATTTGATATTATTTTTAAAAGAAAATTATGTAATATAATAATAGTTCAGATCCAGATATCCGTGAATCCGGATCCGAGAATATCCGCTGATCTGGACCCGGATGTGGGTATCACAAAAATCTCGGATATCCAACATGTGCCCAGGGCTAAAAATTGTGTTAATCTTATAGCATTTAAAATAAAATTCAAAATAACATATTGAAAAAAATATTCCACAATTTGAATACAAAACTCAAATGTAAACATGTCAAAAAAAATTTATACATAAATTATAATGTGTCAAAACTTAAATAAGTATGGGTCAAATATATTTTATGCACAACACATATCATAATCTATTATATCACAAATTATAAATTAATTTTTATTATATTAAATATACATGTAATTCCTAGCAAAAATATATATTAGATATACTTATATATAAATATAAATATGTATAATTATTTTCACTAA
>OVAX01003438.1:0-19691 GCA_900406405.1 Lepidium africanum | reverse complement strand
GGTGAAGTCATGTCACCAACTCGGCCTTGGAGGTGAAGTCATGTCACCAACTCGGCCTTGGCGGTGAAGTCATGTCGCCAACTCGGCCTTAGAGGTGAAGTTGCTTAGTGATGTCAGACGAACTTTATGTCTTTATTAACTTTGACTCTTTAGGGTTTTGTCACATAGGGTATAAATACCCCTCTTTGGTATTCAGAACATTCATTCACGTTTTTGTGCCTCTTTTGTCTGAGAACTATTATTCACTCTTTCCTTTGTAATTTCCAGATCAAAAATTTTCCCTTTTTAGTTTTTGAATGCAATTTCAGTTTCAAAATCAATCTTGTTTATCTTTATCTTGCTTTATGATTATGTTGCTTGTTCCATTTTCTCTGCTCTTACCTCTATTCATGGATTCTGAGTAGATCTCTTAGGGTGAGTGAGGAAGAAGGATAGATCTAAGTTCAATCATGGTTTTCTGTCTCGTTTAGGTTGTTATTTCCTTATATCTAGTTACTCTAAGTGTTCTTCATGCCTATTTCAACCTGATCAATTGGAATTTGATGTGTTGCATTCTCTGCCCGAAAGGTGTTCGATTAATTGCTTGGCTTAGCTTAGATTAAGATTTAGTTTATCTAGCCCAAGAGATTGGTAGTTTAGAGAGCTGGGTTAGCTAATTAAGATTGATTCTTCATGCTAATATGAGTGTGTAATCACCAAAGAGATTTGGGTTAGGTCACACTTTGATTGAGATGTCATGATCATGAGAATGACTTGTGGTTATGTTCTCGAATCCTAGGCCTTAGATCTGCTTAGTAGTTTGTTAGATGAGGGCTTGAAAACCATGATTGAGCTGAAATCTATGATCCTTTCTTCTTCATGAACCTAACTTCATCATTGTTTTGTTACCTGCTTTGCTGTCATTGCCCTTATTTATTGCTCTGTAGATTTCACTGTTTTATTTATAATTTGCCTTAATTTATGTTTCTTATCATTTGCATCTTAATTCTCTATTTTAGGTTGTTAGATAATCATCTCATCTATTTGGCTTGAATTAGAATAGTTTATCACATCCTGAGTGTTAGCTTCACACCCATTTGGTTCGATAACCTTATATGCTATAGGGATTTGACTAGCAAGGTTTAAAAACTTTGTTTTCAACAAAACACACGTCTTGGAGAAGCATCTCCCCCAAGGCTCTATCACTTGCTGGACCGACTGCATGACATCTTTTCTTGCCAAATTCTTTTCTAATTCTCGGACTGCAAAATTATGAAATGCGATATCAAGCTTTGTGTAGAAGAATTCGGAATCCTTTGCTGAAGCCTAGGAGCGGTTCAAGACCTATTAATCGTAGTGCCCTCACCATGGTTTCAGCACAGAGTCTCTGCTCAGCACCCTCTATAGAGGTGTTCTCCCTAAGATCCGAATGCTCTTGGACACAGCGAGCAATGACAACTTTCTCAATGAGGATGTTGATGATGGATGCGACTTAGTGGAAATAAATCAAATATAATGAGGATTTTGATAGGAATATACGCGAAACAATTGACTTATATTCAGTTAGTAGGAAGGAGATCAAGGCTCTAAATGAGAAACTCAACAAGCTCCTTATGGTACAATAGAAACATGTTCACTTTGTTAATGAGGATGAGTAGCTCCAGTAAGAGGAGGATGATAAGGTTGAAAAGGTTAGTTTTATGCAAAATCAGGGAAGAGGTTACAAGCAATACACCAATTACAAGCAACACCCGAACCTCTCATACAGGAACACCGATGTTACCAACCCCGAAGAAAAAGTCTATCCACCAAAACCCCAACACGCTCAAACTAAGGCTTTTGTACCTAAGCAGCAATACCATTAGAGTTTTCAGCCAGTTCCAACCATGCCACTTAGATATGAAACTCAAGCTCACCCTCCTACTTAACAAACTCTAGAGGTTTTGGATTTACTCCAACAGATTCTCAAGGGTCATAAGTCTAGAACTACTGAGTTGACACAGAAGTTTGTAGAGGTTCATAATAAGATAGATGCATCGCACAATGTCATCAACTACTAGTTTGAGACTTTGAACTTTAGATTGAAATATCTAGAGAGTCAGCAAGCGTCTTTTTCTGTGAAGACTACTGGGCAACTACCAGGAAAAACCATTCAAAATCCCAAAGAATACACTGTCCAGTCTATCACCTTAAGGAGTGGAACCAAGCTATCTACGCCAGTAGGAAAAGCCAAACTCACTAAGGACATAGAAGTTCAGGAAGGGGAAGATCACCAAAACGCTGAAAAGCTTAAAACAAAAACTTTTAATGGTCAGCTCGGCCTCCAACTCAGCGTCTTAGGCTGAGTCGAGTCTTCTCTAGCACTAACACATGCTATTTCAAAAGAAAAAAAGCTACACTTTTCTCCCCCACCTTATAAGCCTCAACTACCTTTTTCTGGATGGCTTAAGAAGAACTTAGCTGAGAAATATAAAAGCCTCTTTGACAAGCAAATGAAGGAGACTGGCCTTAAGATTCCTATATTGGATGCGTTTACTCTTATACCTCTTTATCAAAAAAATTTTAAAAGAGGCAATCAAAGAGAGAACTAAGGAAGTAGAAGGAGATTGGCCTTAAGATTCCTATATTGGATGTGTTTACATTGTTGGCCACCATAACCCAGCTTGCAAGACCTTCCAAATTGTCTTGAATGTAACAAAGTATCCACCATATGCTGATCCGTGACAGTGCTACAACACTCCTTGAACCTCTTCCTCAGCTATATACCTTCTGAGTAATCCATCAGACCCTTTCTCGTACAAATAAGGCTCATCCCAAAAGTAGCGTTTACATTAGAATCAATCTCAAAAGTCTTGGTTTAGCATCCTTCTTCTTCATTCGATACTTCAAAACAGCATGGTCTGTGTGGACAATAACCTTATAACCAACCAAGTAAGAGCTGAACTTCTCAAAGACAAACACTACTGCTAGCAGCTCATCTTCTGTTGTTGCATACTTGGTTTATGCCTCATATATCGTCTTGCTTGCATAGTAAATCACATTCAACTTCTTATCTTTCCGCTGACCCAAAACTGCTCCTACAACATAATCACTAGCATCACACATAATCTCAAAGGGTAAACTTCAATCTGGAGCTTGAACAATAGGAGCTGAAACTAATGTTTCCTTGATCTTCTGAAATCCTATAGACAATCATCATCAAACAAGAACTCTGCCTCTTTACAAAGTAGGTGTGTATGTGGTCTAGCTATTTTATAGAAATCCTTTATGAACCTTCTATAAAAACCAGCATGTCCCATGAAACTTCTCACATCTTTGATTGTTTTGGGCAGATGCAGCTGCATTATTACATCAATCTTAGCTTTGTCAACCTCAATCCCCTTCTCTATAATTTTATGTCCCAATATTATCCCCTCTTGAACCATGAAATGACATTTTTTCCAATTCAGCACCAAATTTGTCTCTACACATCTGTTCAAAACCCTGCACAAGTTCAACAAACAGAAGGAGAAATAAGTGCCATACACGGAAAAGTCATCCATGAATACCTCAACCGTCTATTCTATTATGCCTGAAAATATGGAAGTCATACGTCGTTAGTAGGAGCGTTGCATAGTGTTGCATAAACCAAAAGGCATACATCTATAAGCAAATGTGCCATAAGGGCAAGTAAAGGTAGTATTTTCTTGATCATCCCGATGTATAGGAATTTGGAAGAATCCGCTATATCCGTCAAGGAAACAGTAATACCGATGGTTAAACAACGTCTCTACCATCTGAACAATAAAAGGCAAAAGGAAGTGATATTTCCTAGTTGAAGAATTGAGTCTCTTATAGTCAATACACATTATATGCCCTATTATTGTCCTAGTTGGTATTAGCTCATTCCTATCATTTGTAACCACGGTTATGCCTCATTTCTTAGGAACACAATGCACAAGTGAGACCCATATACTATCATAAATTAGATAAATCACATCAGCATCTAACAACTTAAGGATGTATTTTTTCACTACTTCCTTAAGGTTGGGGTTCAATCTCCTTTGGGTCACTATGCTAGAATAAGACTCATTTTCCAGATGTATCATATGTGTGCAAAAACTGGGGGATATTCCTCTAATGTCACTAAGAGTGTATTCTATAGCTTTCTAAAAATATCTAAGTGCAGTCAACAAACATATCAAGTTGTTCATCATCTAATGCATCATTCACAATCATAGGATATGTATCGTTAGGTCCCAAGAAAGCATACCTTGAACTCTCGGCATTCTGAAGTAGGGACTCCTTCAATCGATTCCTTGAACTCTGGACTCATTTCTACCAATTCCTCTATCACCACTAAATTTTTTACCAGTTTGTGAGCATCCAAAAGCTTATTGTAGAACTCAGCTTCCACTCTCAAACACCCATCACTAGCTGGCTTGGTCAATGCTACTTGTAATTGATCCTCAGCTACCAATTCCTCCAATAGCTCATCAGCTAGAGCATTCATTTCTTGAATCCAGAAGGCCTTAGCCTTAATGGTTGGCTTCTTCATGATTTTCATCATACTAAATTTCATCTTGAGATCCTTGCCTAGATTTAGCTCAATTTCTCCTTTGGGGACATTAATCACTGCACCGACTGTAGCTAAGAATGGTCTTCCAAAGAGCAATGGATCTTTGGATTCTTCATCCATCTCTTTCATTGCGTCCTTCAGAAATTTCTTGTAAGGAGGCATCAACATAAAGACATCCAAAATGGGAAATTTAAGATTGATATCTTTGATCTGTTTGTCGAATAAAGCCTTGTATTTCTCAGCAACATCCTTCTTGAACCTTTGTGGGAATGGTAGTTTAGGTTTAGGAGGTAGGAGAATGGAGGTTTCAACAGGAACTGCAGGTTTCTGAGAATCAGTAGACTGAACTCGCGAAGGTGCATGGGGAGTAAGGCATGCTAGTTTAGAGTTGGGTAGGTGCTCTAGTGAAAGTTCCTTCAAAGGAGGCTGAACTCGCCCCTCTTCCTGGCGAAGTGGTGCGGTAAGTTAAACATTGGGAGCTGATTTTTTCGTTTTTTCCTTTCTAGAGCTATCCTCCCTTCTGGATCTATAATGTCCTCAGTATCACTCCCTATTTCAGAGGGAAAAATTAGCTCTCGACCACTTCTTAAAGTAATTGCTTTTGCATGATAATGTTGTGATTGTTGGATGCTCTTTCTTGTGTTTCGCATGGTGGATGTTGAAGCTTGCTGATTCTCAACATTTGTAAGTCTAGCATTCATTGCTTCAATTTTGCTGCTCGGATCACTTTGGGAAACATCTATTCTGGTGTTGACCTCGCTGAACTTCTTGCTCAAGTTGGAAATAATGTATTCTAGTCCTTGGCATATTTCCTCGAGTAGTTTGAAGATGTCTGGAGGGTGGGTAATGGGCTGTAGGGTGACATAGGCAGGGGTTTGAAGCATATCCTGTTGGGTTGGACCTTGAGTGTTTCGGTAGGTGTTGGTGTTGGGTTGTGGTTGTTGCACTGCTTGTAGCCATCTCCCTGCTTCTGTATATAGCAAACCTCCTAAATTAGATCATATGTTGCACCCTTAAACTATTCCTCCTTAGAAACTGAGTGCACATGCTTCTTTTTAACCGAAAGCAATTTATCCAATTTTTCATTCAGCAACTTGATCACCTCCTTACTTGGGGAGTCTAATGCATCTTCATCTTTTTATGAATGGTCATTCTCATCTCCATATTGTCCATCTACCTGTGCAAGGTTCTCAACTAGTACCCATCCATCGTTAACATCTTTGTTTAGAAAATTACTGTTACTTGCGGTATCCAAGAGTAGTCGGAATTTGGGTAGGATTCCATGATGGAAAGTACTGAGCAACGTCTGAGTATCATAACCATGATGGGGGCATTGGGTCTGGTAAGTCTTGAAGCATTCCCATGCCTCAGAGAATGTCTCTGTTGGTGGTTGTACAAAACCAGAAATGGCACTTCGTAACTTAGCTATGCAAGAAGTGGAGAAGAACTTTCCAAGAAAGGATGATTTGCATGCATCCCAAGTAGTGATTGTTCCATGTGTCAAATGCTTCTCCCATGTTTGAGCTTTGTCTGTAAATGCAAAGGGAAACAATCTGAGTTTGAAGGCATCTTCACTCACTCTATTGATTCTAGTCATTCCACAAAGTCTTTTAAACTCATCCAAGTGATCTAAAGGATCTTCATCTTGGAGACCATGGAATTGGCGATTCTGGACCAGTGATATTATACTGCTCTTTATCTCAAAGTTGGACTGTGTGATATCAGGTGGTGTGATCCCATGGCGCTGAGTATGAGTACTAGGAGCATCTTCTGCCCCTATTCTACGTGTGGTATGATCATGAGTAGTTGGTGTTTTATTGTAATCCCTTTTGTGTCTCAGCTTTTAGCCCCTCTGGTGTGGTATTGTCCATTGTAACCCAACCAATCAACTATCTCCTTGAATTTTGTTTCAGCAACCCAAAACTGTAACCCATATAATGAACTCGGATCAACTGCGGCGAGTGGTTACAGTGAGTGAGCTGGAAATAGATAACTCGAACCTAGGGGATCGAGTGGTAGTGGTGAGGGAGCTATGGTAATGTTGGTAAAGCATGACTAGATGGTAGTGTGGCGAGCTGGTGGGGCGAGTACACCTTCAACGCACCAAAAATAGAAGAAACAAGTCTGAAACTCTTGTTATTTAACAAAAGTAACAAGAATTTGGTCTCAGAAAACTTAAGACCCAAAATGTAGCAAACAAAACACTTAATTTGGCAACGACGCCATTTTGATAATAGGCTTTTGCCACCTTTCGTTATCAAATCCCTGTAGCATAAAGGATTGTCAACCAAAAAGTGTGTTGCTAGCACTAGGGGTATTCATATGCTATTCTGATCCAAGCAGCATCAATTTCAACAATTTCTATCAATATGCAATAAAGCAAACAACTAAAGAACAGAAGAGTAACTAGAACAAAGCAGTAGATAATAATAAAACAGAACAATAAATAGACAATAAATGAAATGGAGATGGGTTCATGAGGAGCTGGGATAATCAATCTAAGCAAACTCCTGGGCCAATCACTTGTCCAACAACCTATTTAGGAGATCTCTAAACAAAGAACACACAACAATCATAATTATTCTCATGAAAACAAACCATCTCCTTTTCTGTTGCAACCTAACTCACTCTCATGATGATCCACAGTAAAGGAGGCATGAGAACTGTCTAATAAGTCTAACTTACTCTCTAATAACTAATCTTTTAGGCTAGAGAAGCAAATTCCAATCCTAGACTCTAACAGTCATTTTTACAAACACCTCATGGGCATGGAAATGCAAAGATTAGATTTCATATGGCTAGAATGAAATAAGTAGTAAGTGCACCCAGATTGGAGAGATCTAACATGAAAGAGCTTGAACAAGTGATAAAACTCCTAGATTTACAAAGATCAAGCCCATCTCCTCACTAACCCTAAGGGAACTACTCACAAATCATGAACAAAAGCATAAACCCAGAAATTGAAATTAAGAACATAATTAGAAGGATAAAAGCAAGATAAACAAACTGAAGTAAAGAAGCAAATACTCAACTCAATATATCATAGAGAAATCAAGCATTCAACAAGAAGAAAAGAGAAAAAAACTATCTTAAATTTGCTAGAATCTGTAAAGTAAAACGTGGTCCTTGTTTTTAGGGGATAAAAAGTTATTTATAGCCCAATACATAAAACCCTAATAAAGTCAACACGGAGAAGAAGTCAACAAAAATCAAAGTTGACGACCATAACTCGCCGGTGTGTGGCGGGTTGTGTTGGCGAGGTGCATCTTCAACCTTGTGGACTTGATCACTCGACGGTGGTCTGGCAAGGAGGACAGACGAGGGACAGCTAGGTTGGTCGAGGCTCTTCAAGCTCGCTTTAACTCGCGACCATGGTGTGAGTGCTAGCCGCGAGGCTCCAGTTTGGGTGCGTCCACGCTTCCACTCGCCTGTGTTATGACGAGGCAAAGGAGGGAGGCGTCAGTTTCCTTTGGTTCACAGCCTCTTTTGCCCAAGTGTATCATCTCAATTCGGTCCTTATGTCCAAAGCCACTCCAAATACTCTAGAAGTACCTAATAATACTCCAAATGCAATGCAGTTGCAATATGTACAATGCAAACCTAAAAAGACTCTAAAATTGACAATGTAGTGAGTATGAGTGCAAATCAGTATAAATTATGCATCTAATATGAGCTAAAATGCAGATATATCAAGCACGCCCACTCGTTGTAATTCCTTCCACAAAGGAGAGGTCGAGATATGATTGCTTCGGGATTATTGGTAGCCGTCAAATCAAAAAGATAGATTGTTCTCCTAGTTTCGGTTTGTTCAATCGAAGCGAAAGAGTTACCTGTCATGATATCAGTTTCGAGTCTATGAAGATTAGGTCGAGTCGGATTTAGAAAAAGAAAGAAAATAGATCGAGATTCAAAAGTTTTCATGATACAATGTAGAATTCAGAGATGGCACAAAGAAAAAAGAAATTATGTGTACTAATCGAAATGCCTTTACAAAGTTATATATAAAAACACATTGGTCTACTTGCCTTAAGAGTAACTATACAAATAAGAAAAACACCGTATCTACCTAATGCAGTCGATATATGCGATATATGCTAACAAGTTCTGTTCAGAATCTTCATACATTAAAAGTTGACATTTTAGGGTTGATGTTCCGCGTGCTTGGGGAAAACAATCCAAAGGTGTCAATATAATTCATTTAAGAAAGAAAAAAAAAAAAAACGAAAGAAAGAAAAACGAAAGAACAAATGCTTGCCTCTCTTCTGACACTTGATTTTTATTATTATAGGAAGCTTATATTATTAAGCAAAGTATTATTTGCCTTTGCAATAAACAAAAGAAAAAGATTCATATTCATTTCATATGCTGCTAATCATCAACGAGGCGTTAATAAATAAATAAAAACATGTGAAGAGATGCAGGAGAACAAAAGAAATCCGTTAAATCCTTGTCCCAAACAAAAGCTTTTTCTATTGGAGATGCTTAGATTTCTCTCCAA
Source organism: Lepidium africanum (assembly GCA_900406405.1). Classification (NCBI taxonomy): domain Eukaryota; kingdom Viridiplantae; phylum Streptophyta; class Magnoliopsida; order Brassicales; family Brassicaceae; genus Lepidium; species Lepidium africanum. Next base: position 10,656 of record OVAX01003438.1, on the reverse strand, counting down.
AAGATGTAGTTATTTAAATTTTGATCACCGAATATTATATAAACAATTTGTAAAATATTTACAGAAGCAAGAGGACCCACGTGAAGACCCATGCCCATTTGCACAGAGACACCGATAAAATCAAAATTTAAAAACATTTAAGATATTTCCGATCTCTCAATTATTTACACTACCTTTTTGTTGTTTTTCCGTTTTCCGGGAAAGCAAAAAGATGAATTCTCATCTTCGTAGCAGCTCAATGTCCGCCATTATCTTTCTTGTTATTCTACTGCTTCTTCAACAACTTGAACAATCTTCTTCGGCCATTATACTTAGCTTGAAGAAACGCCATGGAAGCTCTGGTGGTAGTAGTAGTAGTGGTAACCAATACAGCTCAAGCAGACCATCAGCTGGTTTCCAAGGGAACAGAAGCACGTGCTCTCTCTTCCTTGGCACGTGGGTTCGTGACAACTCTTATCCTCTCTATAAACCGTCGGATTGTCCCGCCGTCGTTGAGCCTGAGTTCGATTGTCAGATGTACGGTCGGCCTGACTCCGACTACCTCAAGTATCGTTGGCAACCCCAGAATTGCAATTTACCCACGTAGTATTCACTTTTTTCCCTTAATCTTGAGTTTTCTTAGAAACATTAACTTGTGTCTTTGTTCGTAATCAGATTCGATTTTATCAAAAATCTGATATAAATGTATTATTTTGAAGCTACTTAATGCGAATTCATTTGACAGGGTTTAAGATTTTCGAATTGCAGGTTAGAGAGTTATAGAGATTATTTTGGTTCCAAGTGCTTATGTTTTGTTTTTTTACAAATCGATTAGGTTCAATGGTGCTGAGTTTCTGTTGAAAATGAAGGGTAAAACCATAATGTTTGCGGGTGATTCATTGGGGAAGAATCAATGGGAGTCTTTGATTTGCCTCATCATTTCATCTGCACCATCCACTCGGACCCAAATGACCAGAGGCCTTCCTCTCTCCACTTTCAGATTCTTGGTAAATTGCTTTTGTCTTCTTCAATGTCTTACACTTTGTTTATCATCAGGTTCTTATTTTTAAGCAATTGGGTATTGAATGCATAGGATTATGGAATAACAATGTCGTTTTACAAAGCTCCGTTCTTGGTGGACATAGACGGTGTTCAAGGCAAACGAGTATTGAAACTGGAGGAGATCTCTGGCAATGCTAACGCTTGGCATGATGTTGATCTCCTCATCTTCAACACTGGTCATTGGTGGAGTCACACTGGATCTATGCAGGGGTAAACTCTCTAACTCTTGACTTTGATTTTGCAATGTCAAAACTCTAAAGTATCTCCTCATTCATCTCCATGTGAACACAGATGGGACTTAATTCAATCAGGAAATTCTTATTACCAAGATATGGACCGTTTCGTTGCAATGGAGAAAGCACTTCGTACTTGGGCGTATTGGGTCGAAACTCACGTTGATAGAACCCGAACACAAGTCTTCTTTCTCTCCATTTCTCCAACACACGACAAGTAATCTCTCTTTCTCGAATCACATACGTTGTTCTTCCAAAGAATGTCCTGAACTCACTTACATATATTTTTGTGAATGATCAGCCCGAGTGATTGGGCAGCCTCATCATCTTCAGGATCAAAGAACTGCTACGGAGAAACAGAGCCAATCACAGGAGGGGCTTATCCAGTGAGTTCCTACACAGATCAGCTGCGATCAGTGATCGTTGAAGTGCTTAACGGGATGCACAATCCTCCTTTTCTTCTAGACATTACGCTCCTCTCTTCCCTCAGAAAAGACGGTCACCCTTCTGTCTATAGCGGTCTCGTCAGCAATTCGCAGCGGGCTAGACCAGACCAGTCAGATTGTAGCCATTGGTGTTTGCCTGGTCTACCTGATACGTGGAACCAATTATTGTATACGCTTCTCTTCTATTAGCTTCTTTTTAGTCTTCTTCCATTAAATTTTTCAGTTATTAGTATTTTAACACATTCTAAGAGAATCTTAAGATTGCGGGAAACACTCAATTGTAAAAACTTTTGAGGAAATTTTCTTTCTAATGGTTACACTTTTTGTTTCATGCCAAAGCAGCTGGAAAAATGTTAAAACAAAAATAAATAAATAAATAAATAAATAAGTTATATTATATTACACCAAAAAAATGTTAAATCCAAAAAAAAAAAAGTTGTTGAGAAAACCACCAATTATATCTTACACTTTTTATCTTTTATTTAATTCCAATTTTAATTTTTTTTTCTATTTTTTGCTGAATATTCTAAATTTACTATATGTTGAAGTGATTTAACTAGATAATAACCTCTTCGACATGAGTAATGTATTTTCTAAATTTTAATTTTTATATAAACTATATTATGTTGAAAAGATTATATTATATACTTATATTATGTTATATTTGAACAGGGTGATGTATATTTAGTATAGTAATTTTAGTTTAGTTATAAACAGAAATTCAGTTTTTAAATAATATGTGAAAACGTTATTATTAAGTAGAGCTAATCATGTTGACAAAAAAAAAAAGTAGAGCTAATCAGGTGAACAATAATTTATTCCAAAACCTATTATTATTATTTGTTTATTTCTCAACAATTGGATTGACAAAACCAATTTATAATCTAAATGTTCCAACTAGAGTACGATAGGATTCGAATTCAAGATCTAATATCAAATTAGATAAGAAACAAGCTAAGTATGTCATATATTTCTTGGCAAACCTATTATTTAGTAATGCAATTAACAATGATATTTTGACAGAAAAACCAAAATATCCTTATGGTTGACACTTAAGGGAAGAGAAAGGAGGCTTCACATTTAATGTGTTGTTCTTGCATTTAATGTGGTATTCCTGCATTTATTACATGTTATAACATATATTACATGAGTAACACAGATATTATCCACTAATTCATATATTATCTGATAAAACATATATAGTATAACCTGTTTAAATTAATACTCTATAAATTAATGTACACTAAAAATCTCTATAAAATAATATAATTTTATGGTTTCAAATTAAATTTTTAGTTCAATTAGTATATCGATAAATTAATAATCTTTATAAATTAATTAAAAAAGTAATTTTAGTGTAGTCCCAACATTATTAATTTATAGAGGTTTAACTGTATTACATAAGTAACACATATATTATCTACTAATTCATATTATCTGATAAAACATATTTGATTACTCATATGACATGTATTAACACATATAATATATGACTAACAATGAATACATCTATTATCTGAAAATATAATTAGTAGATGTGTTACCCTTTAACACACATATTATATGTTAACACATGTATTATCTACTAACTTATATATTATCTGATAAAACATACTTTATTACATACATATTATATGTTAACACACATATATTATATGTTAACACACATATATTATATGACTAACCAATATATTATCAGTTATCATATTTATTATATGATAAAAACATAATTGATTGGCAAATAAATATATTGTGTGTCAAGATATATTATCTAGCTAATACATATAATATACATGTACGCATTAATAAACTTATTATCTCATAAATATATTTATTATTTTTAAATTTTCTTTCTTTTCCTTTGAAATTCCAATATAATCAAAGTAAAGATCTGTCATGAAGGTCGAGATTCTGATGTTCCACAAACCTCAATCAACTTTTCCGATGGTATCTTCGGGTAGGAGCTAGCTTGGTCGGTCATGGTGTGGGTCAGATTCGATGGGAGACTTGGTTTGTTGGTTCTGGAAGCTTTGTTGTGATCTTAGTTTTGCCGCCAGCATTGTCACCACCACCCACACCGACAACTTCACCACCACCGTAAATAACATTGTCATTTGATGAAATTTTTTTTATTTTACCTCAATTAAACATAAAAAGAAGAATGACGACCAAAAATATATATAAAGAAGAATGTAAAGAAGAATTGTTGCAAAAGAAAAAAAAATAAAAAGAGGAGAGATGTCATGGAGGAGAGATGAAGATGAAAAATATAAGATAGGGGTAAACTTGTTAAAAAGATTGCAACAAGAAGCTAAGGTTTTGACTACTTTTCATATACCTATTTAAGTATAAACTTGTTATTATTGAGTATTTGTCTTTCTTTAATACACTAGATGATTACCTGTGTCGTGCACATGCACTATTTTTTCTACAAAATAAATATATATTTATGATTATTTATATTTATCTATAATATATATATATATGATATTTCTTTGTATTTTATGATTTGATTTGTATATGCAGTTTATTATTTCTATATATACTTAATATACTAAAATCAATTTATAATAATGATTTGTGTTTTGTGTTGTGTACAAAATATATTTATTATGCATTACATAATTTGTTTAACTCGTGTTCATTTCACTTGTTAGACACATGGTTATCTAAGGTTTGTAGATTTGTATATGTTCATTTAGATTTTTATATCTGTGTCCATTTAAGTTTTCAGAACTATGTTCATTTAGGTTTTCTAACCCGTGTTCATTTAGATTGTTAAACCCGTGTTTGTTTAACTTTAAAATTTATTGGTTGTTCATTTGCCATAAATTTATAATTTTTAGTAAACATGAAATAATAAAATCTAAAATATTATATTTTGAAATGAATATGACAGGAATTCAAGCAATATTGTTATTTAGATTTTCTGACTCATATTTATTTAGGTTTTTAGACACGTGTTAAATTTTTAGATTTGTGTTCATTTAAATTTTTGTATATGTGTCCATTTAAGTTTTTTGACTCATATTCATTAAGATTTTTAAACTCATGTTGATTTAAATTTTTAGACTTGTATTCATTTAGGATGTTAGTTAGACCCGTGTTTATAATAATTGATTTTTAAGGTAACTTAAATCAGTTTTATATATTTTTGATTAACAATATTAGTTTAAGTAAATATGGTATGTGTTTTTATTACATTTCATTATTAATTTTAAAAATACATAATTATAGAATTTTGATTATATTATAATGTAAGGATGATATAAATCATAAATAGTAATAAATACTCAATAAAAAGAGTATGTTAGTAATGATCGATAATTAATTGTATCATGATAATATATAAAATATGATAAGTGTATTAATTAATAATTTTTGTTTTTAAACATCATTACAAAATTGTGTTTACCTTAAATAAATCCCTTTTTTTTTAACTATCATTGATCCTAATTATGTTGCATCTTGTTTATTTTATTACATTTTCATAATTAATTTTAAAAAAACATGATCACAAAATATGTTACTAATAAATGGCAATTATTTGTATCATAATAATTTATAAAAAATGGTAAGTGACTTAAGTAATAGTTGCCGTTTATAAATGGTAAACAAATTATATATAGACAATTCTTTTAATACATTCTTAGACATTTTTTAATCCGTCAATAACTTTTTGAAAATATATAGTATAATTTATCTAGAAAAGTCAACATGATTTTTAAATATAAAAAAACATAAATATCTAGAAAAAAGAATCAAAATTATTAAAGAAAAAAATGGATTTTTGGTTAGGAGTAACAAATAAAAAAATTTAAATAATTTTTTTTCAACTTTATCGACAAAACCTGATATATAACTCAAACCTATCTTTAAAATTCTTTTTTAACCTCAACATACAGTAAAATGATATCAAATTTCAGATGCATGAACCAGTAGTTAGAGCATTTAACTACCATACTGAAACAAATTCGGTATATTTTGGTTTTTTTTTCAAACGTTAAGGTGAGTCAAATGAGTTTATCTATTTTAGAGATGTCATATTAGCACTCCACTCTCTTACTAGTTCCCCCTTGGTATGTGACCGCTTGAGTAGGAAACAACTGACCTTGTTCTGAAGTTTGTATAAGATGATGCGATGTGGAGAAGTAATAGAGGGTTGAATATTTTGTTGAAGAGCTGATCTCGAGAGTTCCATGAAGTGACGATGGACTTGTTCCTCCATTGGATTTTGTACTTAATGCATACCAACTCATCTTGATCCTCATCAGGATCTTGTTGTTAACGCAACTGTAATCGCTTATGACCTTTATGGGAAGACTCCACGATTGTGGTTTCAACCGTGACAACTTGAGGAGGAAGAAACTGGGCTAGTTTTGAATATAAAATAAAACGATGACTTTGGTGACGGTGTGAGATTAATGTTCAAGAGGGTTACGTAGTTATCATAGCTTTGTATAGGAGACAATGGCCTGGACATTCGGTTCTTTGGTTCAATTTGGGTCGGTTCTTTAGTTTGGTTTGGGTCGGTTCTTTTGGTTTTTGCTTTTTTCGGTTCCAGAAAATTGGTAACCAATGGATACCGACAAAAATTTGGTTCGGTTCGGTTCCGGTTTCGGTTATAGAAATATAGTAACCAATGGGTACCTATTAGAATTTGGTTCACTTTTGGTTCGGTTTCGGTTTCAAAAAAGTGAAACCGAATTAGTCCTAAAATAATATTAGTTCGGTTCCAAATGGTTATTTTTTGAAAAAATTAAGCAAAAGTAACCAAATATTCAAAAAAATAACAACAAGTATTTTACTACTAACTACTTTTGGTTCTTATTTGATAACTTCCTGTTCTTAAAATCAAACCGAACCGAATCGAGAACTAAAGTTACCTAAAAAATTCACAAGCCAAATATTTTCTGATTCTCTTACAAAACAAATCGCTAACACAAAAGATACATTATAGTTTATATAGGATTGAGGTATGCTCTGTAAATTCTAACGAATTGTACGAATATTCAATATTATTAACATCAACAAAATTTATTCGATTTTATTAGATATTGTTATCTTAATATATTTATATGAATATCCCTAAAAATTTTAAATATAGAAAAAAATATTTGGTGAACTATCAAATTTTGAATACATTTATTAAGTTATTTGATTGAAGGTTTTGTTATTTATTTTATATACAACATAAAAATTGTAAGATGTCAAAATTTGTGCAATGAACCTCTAAATTCATATAAGATTCCTTCACCCGTACCAATTTATGCTTTGTAAATTTTCTTCTTATCGTATTCTGATTGATTTGTATAATGAATTGTATGGACATCATCTATTTGAAAAAATCATACGTTTTCTTAATAACTAGTAACAAATTGTACGGATATTCAATATTATCAACATCAATAAAATTTATTTAATTTTATTGATATTATTATCTTAATATATTTATAGGAATATGCTTAAAAATTTAAAATGTTAACTATCAAATTTTGAATAGATTTATCAAGTTATTTGTTCATTAAATTTTATTTTGTTTATTGTTGATAAAAGGTTTTACTATTTAATTTTATCTACAACAAACAAATTGTAAGATCTCAAGACTTAGGCCACAAAACTTCAAATTTGTATAGGATTTCTTTAACCATACGCGTCTATGCTCTGTAAATTTTTTTCTTGTTGTCTTCTAATTTATTTGTATAAGGAATCGTACATATCGATTAAGAGAAAAAATTTACAGAAATAATACGATGACTAAATAACGAGTAAGAGATCCGCCATTGGGGCGGGATTATACATAATTTTAAAAAAAAATTTTAAAAGTTTAAACTTTTTATTATGTTACTATTTCTTTTTTCATTTGATTAAACAAATGTAGATTTGTACCTATTAACATTATTTTAATAATTGATTTTATATTTTAGTGTTAAATAATTTATCTATTAAATAATATTATAAGTTAATGTGTAGTTATATTTATAATATTATATATTTAAATTATAAATATTGTAATTATAAATCCATTAATAAGAATTCATATGTACAACTTATTTTATATTTTTTAAAGTTTAGTTTTTTAAATTGTGTTAGTCTATCACTTCTTCTTCAACCACTAGAATAATAAAATATTTAGTCATTGCAATGATAATATATATCAATTTTGTTTTGAATTGTCCTGATTTTTAGTCTTCCTTATCTTATTGTCAAGACAATCAAAATTGTAATTTAACAATCTACTATATGATCGTCTTTAAAATTATGATTTTTAGTCTTCCTTATCTTTTTTTTCCCTTTTTTTTTTCTGAGGTAATCAATATTTTACATTAATTTCATATTTCATTCGAACTCCCTTTTTATCCTTCATTTCCATTCATATATTTTTCTATAAGTTTTGAAATATCATGACTTTCTATTTATAAATGCTTAAATTATGAGGATCTTAGAATTTTACACAACTAATTCAATTATATAATCATGTTATTTTTCATATTATTGTGTGCATATTTTTTACAAGAAAATTTATTATATATATAAATATTGATATGTATACTCAAATTTAATTTGGATTTACTTTTTTTTGTCAACCTTACTCTAATAATTCCATCGACAAAACCCGATCCATAGCCAAAACTCATATTCTAAAATCACCCTTTTTCTTTCTTTTTGCATCGGGGAGGAATCGAACTCTGGTGCCTGATGAATGCTAAAATGGCCACTACCACTAGATCACACGTTTTCAGCAATTTACTTTTTTTTTAATTTAATACTAATTTTTTGTATATTGGTTTTCATTAAAAGTATAATGGTGGTAATTTAATATTAATTTAATTTTTCATATTGATTAGAGGTGATGATGTGACTCTCTTAGAAGAGAGCATTAAAACTTATATTTTAGTTTATTAAGCTTAGTTTTTAAATTGTGTGGATCTATCACTTCTTCTTCAACAACTAGAATAATAAGATTTTTAGGCAGTGCCATGAAGATGTATATCAATTTTGATATGAATTTCCTTGATTTTAGTCTTCCTCATCTTATTGTCAAGACAATCAAAACTGCAATTTAACAATCTTCTATATGATTTTTTTTTCCTTTTTCATATGAGGTAAGCAATATTATACTTTAATTTCATAGTTCACTCGACCTTCTTTTTTATTCTTTATTGTCATATATATATATATATATATATATATTTTTCTATAAGTTTTGAAATGTCATGACTTTTATTATTTAGAAATGCTTAAATTACGATGAGCTTACAATTTTACACAACTAATTCAATTATAGAATCATGTTATTTTTCATATCATTGTGTGCATATTCTTTTTACAATAAAATTATTTTATATATATAAATCTATTCATGACATGGGTGTCACCATGTTGCTCTTGGATGAAAATATATAATTCTATAGTTTATGTACAGTAAACTATTCTAATAAATTATAAATTTCTATATACTTTCTCCCACTCTTACATTCAAATCCCGTCTGAAAGTCGGGTCGTTAACTAGTTGTATATATAAGAAGGGTTTGTGTTTCTCCATTTGACATGTGTCACTTTGGAACTTTTATTGTGTCACATCAGCAAGCATTTTCTATTCACCTACCAATAGAATTACATGATTATTACAACTCATCACCAAACACTACTAATTAATTTTTTTGTCAACATTGGACCACAACTAGCCAGCCCATTAGCCAAGTTCTTACATAATATAGGTGGTAGGACTCGATCCCTAGATGTGCAAGTGTGCCTCCCTTTTACAGAACTTACCACCTGCCACTAGACTAAATATCACTTGCACCAACACTACTTATTTAAGAAAATTAAATAATAATGAAAGATGAAACAGTCATGAGGATGAACAAAAAGCTACAACTAAAAGAAAAATCAGAAATAGCAAAGCTGGAAAATGAATTATAGCAAGAAATAAATTCACATTGCTATGGACGACATGGGGCAAGAATCTAATTTCAGAAAGAAAAATTAATGGAACAATCAGACTCAGCAAAGGAGCAACAATTAAAGAAGAAAGAAGAAGAAACTCGAGTTTGGCTTGTGAATGATAAAAATGATATTGTTCGATTCACAAATGATATCTCCATTCATGGACACTCACCTTTTTCAGTGTTTCATTTAATATTTTACTAACTCATGATAATTTCTATCATTTTTTCTTTTGATATTCAAACATCTAATTTTTTTTTCTGAATGTATATATGTTAAAGTAAATATTTACAATATACTCTTCTTTGATGGGAGAAGTATCAGGAAACAAATGATAAATGAAAATAAGACAAATGGAACTAAGATTTAGTCAACTTTAGATTTGAAAACTACACCCAACATAAACAGCTGGGACTAAATCGAGCCTAATTCTCGATATAAATTAGTTCTCTTTGAACTTTTATACATAAAAATAAAAAATTGGTTGTTTCTATGATATATAAACCTGAAAAAAACATTATAATAAATTTTAAAAAAATATTAAGGGTCCAGAAAATATATTAATCTTAGGGAGTCCGAAATGAATGCCTTTTTTTTTTAATTCATAGGCACACCTCTGACTATTAGTGGGTTTTACTTTATATTTTGTAACATTGTATACATATATATGATTGTATTGTTGTATTTTACATAGTTCTTCTTAGTATGGTGATAAATGATTTAACTAATGACTCTGTTTTTTTATAGTTGATGTTTTAGGTTTTTCACACATATTAAGAAATCATTAATTATTTTATTTTTTCTAAACAAAATATAGTTTATCACAAATTCCAAAATAGTTAACCAANTTAACCAATCACAAATCAATCTGCAGAATTTAAAGAGTCAAAAATATCAAAAGTGCAATAAATTTTGCATAAAAATTTTAAAACATCAACTAAAAAGAAACAAATTTTTTTTCTAAAACATCAACTAATAAAGAACAG
>OVAX01003437.1:0-19698 GCA_900406405.1 Lepidium africanum | reverse complement strand
CCATTGTAATATTCTCACCTACTTGGTGTCTTAATATCATAAGTTGACAAAAAAAAAAAAAAATGTTTTTCATGTTAGAAATAGCACATGATGACTGACCATTACTCCTAGAATCGTAGTATCCAGTAATCATTGTACTTCTACCATATCTTATTACCTACTCCATGTTTTAATATCACCTAGTGGAGCCATCTTTTAGCCATGTATTAATATTTGGTATACAAATTTAGATAAAATTTTCAGTTTAGAGCCAAATTTACATGATCAATTGGAAATGAAAAATTTTAATTTTATCATGGAGCCAAAAAAAAGATGTTTTCTTGCTTATAAAAGCAATCCAATGAAATCATTCCATCTAACCATTTTTCATAGATTCCAATATAGATATGAATGTACCTCAAAGTATTTTTTTGTTTGATCTAAATAAAATTCCACTAAGTGAGGTAAAATTATGTTACCTTTTTGTTTCCTTATTGATTGGTTTTTTTTAACTATATTTCCATGTAATGATTCTTTAGAATTTTCAAAAATTTATTCATGCATGACACTATCAATTTACAATTCAAACTCTAATATTTTTAAAAAATTTAACAATATAGTTGTATATTATGTTTACCCTAAATATTTTATGTCAATATCTTACAATACTTTTATTTTTTTATAACAGAAAGTGAATATGTATCTTAAAAAGTTATGGTTCGTAATAGACAAATGACAGATGGAGAAAGATTAAAGGTTTATCATACTCTATTGGAAATAAGTGTTAATGATACTACAACAACTGAAGGAAATTTTGATATATATAATTTTTTATATTATAGTTTAGTTTTAGGAATTTTTTGTCAAATTAACTTATTCATTGTATGACTGTTGAAAACCAGTTTGGAGAGCATTGTTTAAAAAGAAAAATTTATAGAAAACTTTTTAACATTATGTAATTTAGTAATGGGATCAAATCCAAAGAAAAAAGGGAAGAGAGGCTCGGGAATCTTAAAAGGTCTTCAAATTAAGAAAAAAGGTGGGCTATTATGGTGGTTTGTCTACCATCTTCACAGCTTTTGAACTATTCACTGCAATTGAAACTTTTATAATATGTAGGGAAGGGAAACTAGACATGACATCGTCCACAATACTGTCTCGAATTCCGTGTGACAAGAGAAAAAATATAGGTTGTAGCATATATGTGCTATATATAAATCGTACACACAATATAAACACATCCAGAATTGAGTAATGTTGTTTAAAAAAGCTCTATCCACGGTAGAAAAAGTCCAATTATACGAGAAAAAGAGCAAGTTTTAACTTTATATATACTATAATACTGTATGACTAAAATTATATAAAAAATATATATTAGATGACGACAATTAAAAAAACTGCACTTATAAAAAAACTGCAACGTACATTCAAATTAATATTTTAATTATGTAATTATTTTTACAAATTATTTTATTTTATATTTTTGTCTTTTCATATACCCAAACAAGAGAATAAAATCATACCTATTAAAAACACAAATAAATTACTAATTTTAACTTTCCGTCTTAAACTCTCCATTATATTGCATTAATTTCCCATTACATTTTCTTAACTCCCAACAAATGTAATCTTACACTTAATAGTGGGTGAGATGACACCCCTAAAATACATAAATTTTTAAAACATGAGCTAAATATTCAAATAGCTAGTAGCATATTTGGCTTCTCATGCTATTTTGACACTCCCAACCAAGGTTCCGTTCTTCATTTTGACACTTTTCAAATCTATTTTTAAATATTTTTCTTTTATTTTATAAAAATTATGGTAGATTTCCTACATAAAATATATTATAATATATTTATAAAATTTTTTGACCCAAGTAAAAAAAGTTATGGGTCTGCCACTGCTTACACTCCTCTTCACCAAATGATCATAGTTATTCATAACAATATAACTCTCTCAAATTACTATCAAATTAAACAAGATAGAAACTTTCCACCTCTATTTCTCTTGGTCGGAGTTCTCAACATGTTATTGCAAGACTTTTGCGTTTTTACGAAGCCCGTAATATCAAAAAAGTAGAGAGCTCATGCGGGTCGACATGTTGCTACTTGATAACAAGGTATAATCACTTCGAAGAAAAAATTTAAATAAACTATTCAAATACGACATGTGTTGTTTAATATTATCTCCAATACTTGCGGTGTATGGTCATGCAAAGATCTATTAAAGTTTATCACCTAAATCTATTTGAAGATCTTTTGAAAAAAAGAGCAATCTACTCTATTAGTGGCTTTAACATAACAAGGTTTGATTGCTGGTGATTTTCTTTTTCTCTATCATTTTTTTTATTAAGAGTGTTTTATAAATTAGTTCACAATAATAAAAATCCCGCCCGAAGGGCAGAACCCCCAACCAATATATATAGACAGTCACAGTATATGTTAGGTCTGGGCATAAAAAATGGAGTTGCAGAACCAAACCTTGACCCAATCCGAAAAAGAAGATCCGAACCTGAACCCAAAATGCCTTAATACCCAAACGGGTACAAAAATTTAGGACCCAAAGAATCGATTTTATAGTTTTTTAGGTATTTTTAGAGTATTCTATGAGTATTTTTTGGTAATTTTAGATATTTTCACATATTTTTGAATATTTAGGTATTCTAAAATATATTTTTTTGCTATTTTTAGATATCTTTATGATATTTTTAGATATTTGTTTTGACTTTTTAGCATTTTTGAGATATTTCTCAATTATTTGGATATTCGGGTAAGTTTAAGGTTTTTTAAATTTGGAGCCGAACCGATCCGAACCCAATGGAACCGACCCGAAACCAAACCGAAATAGTAACGGGTCCTATTTGGATATAAATACTTTAGATCCGAAAGAATCAAACCCGAAAGGACCAGAGCCGAACTCGACCTGAAGATCTAAACGCCTATGACTAGTATATGTTGCGGATTTTAGTTAGTTACATTTGATGTAGGTACAACGACCAATTTTTTCAGCATAGACCAATCGGTAGCTGCACTGCATCAAACATAACTTTAAAATCAAAAGGTACAAGTTAACTTCATTGTTGTTTTAACCTAAACCCCAACAAGTTAGCTTTTTTTTTTTTCTCTGTTATTTCCACACTTAAAGAATTATCTAAATTTTAAATTCCACTGTTTAGGATCCACATACTTTTTTTTTATCTTAGTCATTCAACTAATTCTTTGAATATTTTGAGCAATTTTTTACTCAAAAGAAGTCGGCAAAACATACGTTAAGTTAGGTAGGAGCAGTATTTAGTTCTTGGTTTAGTGGTTTCATGTAAGAAATGAGTATCCAAATTCGAGTCAACTTTGCAGGAATAATATTCTCCAAAGAATAGACTATATGCTGACTTGGATCTATGGAGTCTAGGACTTGTGCTAGAATTTCATTTGTGAATTCAAGGCCATTTAATTTTGGGAAATTTTTTAAAAATGCTACAATTAAGTTTTTAATTGTAAAAAAATGTCATTGAGTTTCTTTGTTTAACTGAAAAATACTATTTCTGATGATATAAGGGGCATAGGTTTTGATGATTTTGCCATTTGCTACGGTACGCGTGAGATTGGACAATAAACATAAAACAAGGACGTCGCATGAAAACATAAATATTTTTTTTAATGACATGCACATAAAACAAGGGCGTCTGCATAATGACATACACAAAACGCCTAAAACAAGGATGTCTGCATAAAAACATGCACAAAATACCTAAAAACAAGGACGTCCGCATAATGACATGTCGAAATATAGTTCCCGAGACTTTGGTAGTTGTGCTCCGATTGAAGATCTCGTCTTTTTCATTTGTTTCGGTTGAAGATCTTGTCTTTCTACGCTTGTGGCATTTTAAGATTAAAATCATCATTTAGCTAAATTCACTGGCATTTTTTGCGAGTTTAAGTTTTTGTGGCATTTCTTATAATATCGGAAATGTTTGAGATGTTGTGTACAATTTCTCTTTAATTTTTTGTTCTGATGATATTTGCTAAAACCATTTTTTTTCTCTTTTTATCAACAATTAAACTAATAAAAACCAATCTATATCTAAACAATATAAAGCAAATACGATTTTCTGAAACTAAATTTGGATGAAAAAGACAACAGAAATAATACTACTCAAAAACAAAATTATACCCAAAATTTTGAAAACTAAAAAGTATTTAAAAAAAAAACTCAAATACTCAAAAAAATATCAGAATATCCATCCCAAATACACATATACCACTATATATTAATTAAGTTCTATGATCTCAAAATTATAAATTTATAAAAGTTCCACTAGTACTTGTCCCAGTATATTATAAACTATTAATAGAGTATTATGATAAATTTTGTAGTTACTTTCAACTCTACACATAAGCACATCTCCAACAAGGGTCTTCATTTTGAGGGTGGTGAAACCTCAAAATGATGTTTTGAGGTGAGTCTATTCCAACAATGATCCTCAAAAAAAACATTTAAACTACTACTAATTTACATTATAATCCTTAACATTATTAAGAGTTTAAAATAAGGATAAAACTTCGTAATTATACATTAAACATACATTAAAAATATTACACACAATATTACATGAAAATATAAAGTTGCATGATAATTAAAAATTACATATATAATAATAAAACATATATTACACAAATAATATCATTACTAAAAATCAATATTTCTGTAATGCTCCCATATATGACCGATTAATCCATTTTGAAGCGATAAATGAGCCTCATTATTTTTAATTTGTAGATTACGAGCCAAAAAAATATATTGCTAACCAATTTAAACACTGTTTATGATGTTATTACGCGTGATTTTTTACGATCTGAAAAAGCAAGAATCATACAAAAAAATCACGAACAACCACAACAAGAACCTCCTATTATTCTAAATGTTTATGGACAATATTATAGTGATATCGAAGGTTCCGGATCAGATTTACCCGAGTACTAGTATTGTAGAACAACCTATAATATTTGTATTCATGTGATTTGTTTTAAATTTTGTAATTTGTCTTTAATATTTGTAATTTTTATTAAAAACTATGTTATTTTTTTTTGTAAAATATTTTATTTGATGGTATGTAATATTTATTCAAGATTAAAAACTTTAATTATATATTAGTGGACTTATTTGTTATAAAATAAAAATTTTGTAGCAAAAAATTAAAGTTACTTATAAATCAAAGGACTAAATCTTAAATACTCAATATTTTTAAGGGTTTGAATAATAAAACTTCAAATTTGAGAGTGCACTATTCAAAACTTTAAATTTTAAGGTTCGAGGATTTGTTGGATTTCCTAAAACCTCAAAATTTGAAGGTTTGTTGGAAATGCTCTAGCATTGGAAGATCCACAAGTTAAAGCGTGTAATATAATAGAAAACAAGGGTAGACAAAAATGCATGACAACTGAAAACACACCCATGTGAAATTCAAATTCAAGCCCCTCGTGAAAGCTGCATTACTCGCAAATTTGAGTAGTTTTTATTATAACAGATGTATTTTTGGTACATCTATATATACTCTACACATACCAATAAAGCACGACCCGCAAATTAAGGGTAAAAATTGAACAATTAAGGTATGACAAATGTCTATATATATTGACTAGTAAGTTAAGTATAGTCATAAACTCAAAATCAATCCTATCTTTCTTAACTTAAAACAATCAATATCTCTATGGATCAAATTTCTGTGTCAAGCATGCATCACACCAATATATTCTGGTAACTTTTACTCTTGTATTCAATGTGATTTCATTCTTTATGAAACATGTGCGAATTTACTTTACAAGATATATCATCCCATCCACACACATCAACTCACTCTACTTAAAGGAGATGACAGTTTTGTTGATCATGGTTGAGTAAACACTGTTCAGCGTGTACCAATTGGGATATAGGTGGTTTCTTCTATAACTACAATAAATGTTTTTTTAAGCTTCATGTGCAGTGTGCCACTACAATTGAGCCATTAGACCATAAAAGTCATAGGCATCCTTTATTCCTAACATGCAAACTAGGAAAGTACATGACATGTTCCGTTTGCAAAACATTTGTTACAGAAACATTCAATTGCATTGAGTGTGAATTTTCTTTGTGTTTCAAATGTGATACTGTACCTCAAACAGTGTGGTATAAGCATGACAAACATGAGCTCATTCTTTGTTATGGGGAGGAAACAAATACTATAACATTTTGGTGTGAAGTTTGTGAAAAAAAAGTAAATCCAAAGGAGCGGTTTTAAAAGTGTGAGAATTGTTGTGTCACTGTACACATTAAATGTTTGATTGGGAAAGATTTATTCATGAAGCCTGGTTCATCCTGAAATAAGCGAAAGCACCAAGTAATAGAAGTTCTGCCCAACAATCAGCAAATGTCTAGACCTATTTGCTCCAATTGTAGGAAGCGTTGTCCATTCAATTTAGCCTTGAAATGCAATGGATTTATAGCTTGTTCCATTAAATGTTTATTTCAGTTATCTTTGTAAGATATATATTGACTTTTTTTTTTCTATAAAATCAGTTAATATGAACAAAGACCCCAATATTGACATTTTACTCTTTAGGATCCATATACTTTTTATTCTTTTTCATTCAACCGATTCTCTTACAATCTTGACAATATATTGAGATTTCTCCATATGTAATTTTAAGTTTATTAATGGAGTATAAGAAGATCAGTGATCTTTGAAGAAATCAACATTCTTTACTCGCAAATATCATGATGTAATATTTTGCAAAAAAGTATTGAACCATACGTTAAGTTAGGTGGGGGCATCAATAAATTCTTGGTATAATTTCTGAGTACCAAATGATTTTACGTCAAGTCAATTGATATTCTTCAAGAGAATATATCTAATGCATACTCAGGATCCATAAAGACTAGAACCTATATTAGAATTTCAGCTAAGAAAATAAAACTTTTGTCGGAGAAACTTGGACTATTTATGTGCAACCCCAGTTCAATTTCATGTGTGGGAATCTAAGCCTGTAGGCACTTTACATAAGACACAAAGCCATTGGAAATTTTCAATGATTTTACTTTAGTCGAAACTTCAAAAAACTTTTGATAAATTTTCACAACCTCAAATGAACATACATAATCCATCGGTTCCACGCTTTCTTTTGATAGATTTCCAACGGATTATAATTTTTAATGTTGGGTTTTAATAGATTTTCCAACAAATTTATCAGTCTGAAATTGATTGTTTTCTTGCAGTAAATTATATTTTACGTTATTTAAGACCATTGAAAAGCTTTATGTGTGGATCTTTTATGTAATGTAGAGCATACATAAGTTTGTGTGTTATTTATGGTTAGTCATGAAAACATTATGTAAACTAGGTCGTGTAGATGACTTTTTTTTTTTTGTTTTGTTAATATTAGGCCATAGCTGACCGGCCTATTAGCCAAGTTCCTACATAATACAGGCGATGGAACTCGATCCCTGGATGTGCAAGTGCGCCTGCCTTTAGTAGACTTACGGCATGCCAATAGGTTAAAGGCCACTTGTAATGTTGTAGATGACTTAAGAAATAAAATATAAATTTGCATTGAAAAAAACACAAGAGCCTCATTAAAACAATGATTAACATAATATATATTTTTAACAGAAATAAAAAAATGAATTAGCCTAGTTTATCGTTTGATTTCTTTCACATAAATTAGGATTAGAAATAAAATTACATTAAAAATAACCAAAACACATTTATTATCAATAACAGAAAAAAGTGCCTCCAATACATTCAAAGTCTTGGAATTCACACAAAAGTCTACACATTCAGTATAGTTTTATATCCAAATAATAAATGTTTTAGTCGATTTTAAAATTTTATTATTCTTTATATTAGTAATTATATTTTTAATAATCAATATTATATAAAAACACTAAAACTAAAATCAAATTGACATGTCAAAAATTAATTTTTATAAACACAAATTTCTAAAACATTAAATACAAAATCATCAATTTGTAAAAATATTATATTAAATAATTTCTTTCATTAATCTTACATTTAACAAATTATACGAGGGGTTAATTAATCACAAAACTAAACATGGAATTGACACCTATGTTTTTTCATAGAATTACTCATCTAATAATATATATGATTTTAACATCTTTATTAGATAAAATAATTAAACATCAAATTTCAATTTCAAAATAAGCATATGAAATTTAAAATTTTGTTACATAATTTTTTAGTCTAACAAATAAAATTTTTGTATATGATAGAGTTATTAAATTTTCTTATTTAATAATGTAGCTATTTTATTAAAGGTTTTTTGTTTAAATATAAAAATAAATTAAATATAATATTTAGGAGCAAGTTTATAATCGACCACATTAAAATTAAACGTGATGTTGACACCTAATATTTTTTCATAAGAATCACTTCTTTAATATAACTAACATTTCTATTCATTGAGACATGCAAACCGAACACCTCATACAATAGCGTATGTATTGTTTTGTGTACATAATCAAAAATTTTGTTTGGCCAAATAAGCCCCAATGGTACACATTAAATGTATATCACTGTTTCGTTTGAAATTTAATTTCAAAACATTTAAATATCTAAAAGTATATATTATTAAAACAATAAAAAAAATTAAAATACACGATAGGAAAACTTACCCAACATCTTGAAAATAATATGTTAGTTTTAGATTATCTTTTTAATTTTAGATTATCTTTTTCTTTTGCCTTCACATTATCTAATGTATTCATATTAAAAATTTGACCTGTTACATTTGTAGTAAACACATGTAAAAGAAAACTATTTTTAAAAATTATTATTTACTATATATTATTTACAAAATTCAGTAAAAATAGTTTAACTTATAACTTACCAATCTAAATATTTTATATAGCTTTTTAGCAAAATATTTGCAAAGTCAATCAAATATTTTAAAAGAATTTTTGTTGAAAAATCATCACAAGGTTTTATATAGAAAATAATATAATATTCAAATAGAAATATGATTTATTAAAGATTATAATAAGTATGAAAGATTTGTAATTATCTTTATCTCATTAAAATTCTAAAAAGTATTAAATCAAAACAAATATTGTCTTAACTTTTTTTCAGATAATTTTAAAATTCAAAAGATCATTGTCAAAATAATAATAATTAAATCTACGAATTTTAATTTTACTATATACAAATTTTTATTTCTAATACTGTATGTTTTTAATGTAATTTTCTATATTACAAAAAATTACAAAATAAAAAACTTAATTCAAAATAAATGTAACCAAATTAAATTACAAATTTTGATTTAATTTTACATAAATTTCAATTATGAATATTAATTTTTTTTATATAAATGTAATTCTAATTATATATATATATATCATGTAATTATTTATATTACAAAAACTAAGTAACTGTTTAAATATTTAAAGTAAACAAAATTTAAAACGAGGGTAATTTAGTAATTTAATGATAGTGTAACTTTGTAATCCATTAAATTAAAATTAAACGTGGTATTGACACGTAAATTTCACAAATAATATATACAAATATCGTATCAAATAATACTATTTTGAATTCTTTTAAAAGTTTTTCAATCTAAGTGTTTCTACGATTCTTCATTTCCATATTAAAAAAGAACAATTCACGCGCAAATAAATAAATTATTAAAGAAAAGCCGACCAAACTTTACTCCAAATAAGACCAAATAACTCCTAATAATTCCAATTTCCGACAATATTTAAAGAAATTCACGAACCTTCCTCTTCTCAATTTCTTTTCAAACACGGACTTTGGTCTTTTGTCTTACCACTTTCCTCGCAGCAACAATTGAAGAACTTGACTCTTGTATATATATATCAAACATATGATCACATATTCTATATCTTCCAAATATTTCCTTCAATAAGCTTAATTTTACTTACTTGATTCATAAGAAAACATAACTATGGAGTTGTTGTCTGATTACAAACAATCTTCTTCTTCTTCTCTTCCTTTGTTTACTCTTTTCAATTTCTTCCTTATTGGTTTTTGCAGATGGGTTTCTTCTGCTCGTATCTTTCTATCCAAATTCTTACCTCTTCTTCAACGTGTTGCTGACAAAAGAAACAAAGATCAAGTAGAGTGTTTGATCCAAAACAAAGAACAAGATAATGATGGTGATCTTTGTAGAGAAGATGCAGAGATGGTTATGAGAAGCTTAGGGCTTTATTCTGATGATGATGAGTTTGAAAAAGGGTACAGTTCTAAAGAAGTTTCGCGTTTGTTTGAAGAGAATGAAGCTAGTTTGGATGAAGTGAAGCAAGCTTTTGATGTGTTTGATGAAAACAAAGATGGTTTCATTGATGCAATTGAGTTACAGAGAGTTTTGATGATCTTAGGTTTTAAAGAAGGATCTTACTTAGAGAATTGTTTGGTAATGATTAGATCATTAGATGGAAACAAAGATGGAAAAATCGATTTTCACGGATTTGTTAAATTCATGGAGAATAGCTTCTGTTGAATCATTGTTTACTAATAACATTCATTCTTTATTTGTTTTGTTTCTTGGGATGAAATTGTGTATGTTAAACATTTTTATTGTGAATATCATAACATAAATTGCAATTTAGTCGATACATATACGATTACCATATTTTCATATCGAAATAATTAAAAATCGAAAAAACCTATCCGAACCGAAGAACCAAATGCTCAGAGCTAACTCAGACATAGATTCTTGATTTGAAATCTTCTAATTATGGTACTAATCTATTCATACATCTCAATAACGTACATAACTCGCTGTTCGAACTTAAAGAAACATAATAACACATTTGTTGCGGTATTACGTCGAACACCTTGCGTGCACAGGTTTTTTTTCCCTCTATTTCCATTTAGATACAGAAAGAAAGAAAGCTTCTAGTCGAACTAGAGGCTCGTAGCTGTATTCAGAATTCCCTCATTCGATTGAAATCGGAGATCTCTGACCAACCACCGTCGCCGGAATCCGATATTAAGTAAGCTTCCTTCTCAATTGGAATTCGATTTTAGGTTAAAGTCTCCATCTTTCTGTGTCTTTTTCTATGTACTGCGTGGGTCTCTGAAGAACTTGTCTATACTTCGCAATACAGACTGTATTTGGCCTTGAAGAAAGAGATTTGAGATTTGCTAATTTTGAGAAATTGAAAAGTTCTGTCTTGATTATGGCTCTTGTCTTGTATTATTGGAACTTTCAGGAAAAGCTAAAAAGGGGCTTAAGATGAATGTAAGTAGAGCCAAGGATTTGAGGCTTCCATTAATGAATCTCATTAGACTTAAAGGCACACCGATTTTGGAGCAACTTCATTTAGAAGAAAGACTTCTTAGATCTTCCTCTGATAACTGGTGCATTGTTAATGAAGGAACCAATGACCCTACTATTGTCATGGGATTGTCTGGGTAAAGACTTGATGATTCCATCTTTTCTTCATGTCTATCATCTGCATTGATTATGAAATATGTTAAGTTTTGAGCAATGTTGTTACAGGAAGCCTTCACAACTTCTTGAGCTTGGACGTGTTATAGAGGATCGAATACCGGTTATTAAAAGATTTACAGGAGGAGGAACCGTTATTGTCGACAAGAGTACTTTGTTTGTGAGTTTGATTTGCAACAAAGATGATGTTCCAAGTGTCCAGCCTTATCCTCGTTCTGTCATGGCATGGAGTGGTTCGTTGTATGGTGAAGTGTTTAAGGGTATTAATGGTTTCCAACTACGTGAGAATGGTGTGTGAAATTCCTTTAATATGTCTACTTAGTTACTCTGGTTTCTTCTTCTTCATTGATGAAAAGGTTTGATGTTTCTGCTTTCTGTAATTTTGGATATTTCAGATTATGTTTTTGGTAATCGAAAATTTGGTGGCAATGCTCAATCAATAATTAAGAATAGATGGATACACCATACATCGTTTCTATGGGATTACAATGTCAGAAACATGGCTTACCTGAAGCTGCCTTCGAAAGTGCCTCAATACCGGTTGGTATGACCCTTATTTATATTGATCTAAGTGTTGTTTTAAATTGATTACTTGATCCAGGACTTATTCTTTGTGGGATCAGTTATATGTTACAACGGTTTTATACACTGCAGAAAAGAGATCACACAGAGTTCGTGTGTAGGATGAAGGATTACATTGAAAGATCAGATTTTATTGAGAAGAC
Organism: Lepidium africanum; assembly: GCA_900406405.1. NCBI lineage: Eukaryota > Viridiplantae > Streptophyta > Magnoliopsida > Brassicales > Brassicaceae > Lepidium > Lepidium africanum. The sequence goes on along the minus strand of OVAX01003437.1, from coordinate 7,529 downwards.
AATAAAGGCTGTGGGAAACCAATTCACACTGAAGCAAGTGAACCTTGGGGATATCGATTCCTATGTAAAAGAACAACATTTGAAGAGCACAAGGCTCCTAAAAATGGAGGAACTCCAAAAAGCAAAGGCTGAAACCACTCAGAATGCTGAGACTGTTGCTCATGCTAGTTAAAGTCTTATTCATGTGGAAAGCAAACTTACTTGCTCCTTGATTCTTTACCTTGGGTTAGAGCTACTTGAACCCGGTACATTCTTAAGATAAACATGTGCTGGTATTTGATTTTGTAATATGTTTCGAAATTCTAAAACAGAAATCCAATAAATAATAGCACATAAAGAAAAGGGAAAATAAGATGCTTAATTTCTTTGCTTGTCTATCAAAAGACGGTGACTTCATTAGTAATGACTGGAGTAAACAAGTTTTTGATAAGTCCCCAGTCTATATGTTGGAGCTTTAGTGACCAACTCCAAGAAAATCTATAAATGCTGGAGGTTTAATGGTCTCAAAATATCTGGTCACCATAGTATCTTCTGCAGTTGATGATGCTGGCAGTGATAATGACAACAATGATGATGATGAAGATGATGGTTCCTGGATGGAGACATGCAGTGTCAGTGCCAAGGAATCTGCAGGGAAGGTTGAGAGGTGATAATGTGGACCCTGCATTGGCATGCGTGAAGAACAATACTCTTCTTTGAGATACTGAGCTTTCAGGTTAGTTGTTGCCTCTTTTAGCATTTTCCAGCTGTATTTTTTTGAACTCATATCTTCATCATCTACACTATCTGCTAAACACACAGAAACATGGAACTTAAAATCACAGAAACGCCAATTGAATCACCCTAGAACTTGATTTATATTGAACTAAATTGACATGTTACCATAAGTTTATTGCTCCTGAGTGATAAATATTGTAAGTTTTGCTAAAAATTATCAGAAACTCACTGTATATACATGTATGAAGGACTAAATAGAGTAAGAAAATACAAACCAGGAGAAGAATTGAAGGTTTTGTGATGTGCATTAGGTTTATGAACAGAATCATTGAATCTCTTAACGTAAGAAGTTGATTGTTGTCTCAACTTTCTTGCCATGAGGACATGCCAGTGATTCTTCAAGGCATTATCTGTTCTTCCATTGAAAAGCTTAGCAATCATAGCCCATTTGTTACCAAATGCTCTGTGAGCTGCAAGTAGTCTCTCTTCTTCCTCATCACTGAATGCTCTCTTGTTGATCCTCGGGTCTAACTGGTTAAACCACCTCAATCTGCAACTCTTGCCTTCAAAACCAAACCCAAATAAGCAAAAGAAAACACATTTTAACATTCATATTTTCCAAAATTGCAGAGGAACTGGTTTTTTATGTACCTGTTCTTCCCTGCATATTCTCTGCAATGTGGTTCCAGTTTTGAGGACCGTAAACCGAAACAAGCTCCATGAGTTGAGAATCCTCAGAAACTCTCCAATGTCCTCTACTACAAACTCTAGAACAGCTCTGTTTCTTCTTCTTAGTCTTCTTATTATTCTTCTTCCAATCATCAATCTCCTTCTGCATCCTTCTTTTATTACACAACTCTTCTACTGCATTGTTTTCTCCAAACTCATTAAATGATCCTCTGGACTGAATATTAAAAGGGTATTCTTGGAAACATGAAACATCCATCTTCCTCTACCTTAAATTTAAGTCTGTCCTATAACCATGTCTCATATATAGGCACAGTCACACATACGTACAGAGAAACATGAGATGTTTGGATTTGGGTTAATCTCAAGTAATCTTTTTGATTGCCAAAAATGGAAACCTGAGGAGAGAGAAGGAACAGAAGTATGAAGTGAGAGTATAACTAGAAAAAGAAAGAAACTCCACGCATATATGTTTCATGGTTGCTCTGTTAAGAAACAGATTCAGTTCACTGACATCATATTTTTCTAAATAACTTGTTTGAATATTTGTCACACTTATATTCTTCTCCCCACGCTTTACTAATCTTTAAAATATACCATTTCCTTGTATATATATAAATGTAAGTACAAAACACCAAAATATATGTATAACCATTTTTGGATGCAAAATATATAAAAACTAATAAATGAAGATGCATATGCAATCTTAGTTCTAAGTAATATTCAAGGAAAAACACAAAACTAAGACTTAAAGTTAATAGTGGTATGAACTTGTATATTCAATTAAGATTATAGGCTTTAGAGACTTAGTCTCGAAACATAGAAAACTTTGGCTTTGTTTAGAAAAGACCAACATGAACCCTAAAATATTAAGATCTATTTCAAATATAACCCTTATAGATGAGTCTTATTAGAATACTAGAATATTCTATGAGAGTTTAGAAAATTTCTAAGCTGATATATAAACTTTATAAACCTATTCTTTCCCAGTCAACTTATTTTGAATTAGAAACACAGATCCTAGTATAATATAAGAATTTGAGATTGTCCAACATATGTTTTCTTACAAAACGGTTTTCTATCTATGCATCCAAATAAGTGACTTTGATATTTTCCAGAGAATGGATTTAGATTGTTTAAAGTTAATCCAGTATTCAATACATTCTTTAATCTTGTTATTTTCTGGGTCGGTTCTGGTCAGTTCTTTCAGTTTCCGATATAATTTTTTGTTTTGAAATATGGTAACCAATAAGTATCGAATAAAATTGGATTTAGTTTGGTTCGGTTTTGGTTTCAAATTAGTAAAAACAAATTAGACCCAAAATAATATTGGTTCGGTTCTGAATAGTTACTTATAACCAAAAGTAACTAAATACCAAAAAGAATTGTGATTATTTATTCCAAAAAGTACCAAACTAATTTTAGTAATTTGATTCTTATTTTGTTCCGTTTGATTTTAGGTTAAGAACTGAACTGAATTGAAAACAAAAATTGTTTATATATTAGAACTGAATGATTTTTTTTAGAAACCAAAACTGAACCAAATACATATTTGCTGTCCGGCTAAAGCCTAATAAACTTGGGCTTCAGACATCACTAATTTATTCAATTTTGTAAAGACATCATATTATGAAAATATAATTTTAATGAACATAAATGTTTCTTTTTTATATTAGACATCAATCCAAAAAGATCTATGGATCGGCACTGTATTTTATATAGAGCATTAGTCTTGTTAGACCAAAGTAAATTTGTCAAACTTATCATTTCTCTTTCTACTTTACATGTGGACGTTAATTGCAAACTAGTCACAAAAATGCGAAGACAAGAGGTGGAGAAGAATCCCTCTAAGAGAAGTAATCCTACTAAAATCTAGTCAAAAATTGGATACATAAAACATATGGGAAGTACTTGTTACAAATAAGAGAGAAGTAGTTCTACTCAATTCGGACCAAACTAAACGTGAACTAGTACATAGAAACACAAACACTAGTCGGACATGAATCATTAAAACATGTTGAACCATTTCTTATAAAATCTCTCTTACCAAAGTTGAGCTGATCCATTAAAACATTATTTTCTACTTTGGTCGGAAATGGATTGATATAAGAGGAATTTTAAAAGGAATTTGATATATATTATTTTTTAGCCAATTGAATTGATAAGATCCGATCTAAAATCCAAATTTTCAGTAATACCTTCACATAATATCATATGAGGATTACGCGATTTTTTAGAATTAAACTCTAGTGGAGAAAACAACCAATGTGGATTTAATCACTTACCCAAATTTCAATTTTTGGTTGGTGTTTATATATTGACATAGAATCAAACTTGACCTAAACTCCAAAAATCATTACCTCTTTTAAATTGTTTTCTTTTCTGAAATCGGATTTGTAAGACCTAAACCCCAATGCCCAATCAACCTCTCATAATGTATTTTGTTTGAGATCTTTTTTGGTAAAGAATACCAAACATTTTCAAGGACGTTTTACAACTAATTTTAAAGTGATAATAGTTCCAACTAGTGGTATATGAAAACTTTTAAAAAGAAAAAATCGGTGATTTATGTTGACTTTTTATATATAAGTTAGATCATTTACTTTAGAAAAGAAAAAGAAATCCACAACTTTTCAGCTAAACATATCTATCGTTTGCAACTTTCTGTTAAATTATAAATTAGTTAGACACTATAACAAATTCCATATAGCATCAAATTTTTCACGAATAGAAATAATAGAAAGGAACAATATATTAAAACACAAATTAATTAAAGCCATTACATAATATCACTTTCATCTTCTTATTTAAAACGAAAATATGACAACAAAAAAAAAAACGAGAATCATCTTTCTCTCTCTCTTTTTTTCTAGATATTTAGCTACATATCACTTAGCCAATCTCAATTGGTTACCAAAAAAAAGTCCCCAACCTGAAACCGGTTATACAATTACAAAACCAAACCAAACCGAACCGATTTATATAATTAATGATACTTAGTACCGGAATTGTCCTCCGGTGTAGGTCTGGCCAAAGGACCAGCTGGAAGGAGCAACATTATACGAGACAACACTTCGACGATCACTTGTAGTGACAACAAACGACAGACTTTGACCATTGAGATAAGAGTTGCTTTGCCAATTTTGCCCCCAATTTCTTGACATTAATTGCCATTTTGTCCTCGACCCTTTCATTGACACCGAGTGTACGTCGCCTGCTCCACCGACGTTTGTGACTAGCACCAAGTTAAAGTATGAGTGACCATTGATCGTGAACCTTATCCCACCACTTCTCTTGCACCGAACCCTATAGACCATCGGAAAATAAATATTAAACATAACTTAAACACAAAACCCTTCAAATCTTATTTTATTTTATAAGTTTACATTCTTCATTTCTAGAAACTCAAGCAAGTTATACAAATTTAGTTTTGCATATTGTTTTTTTTGTCAACAATTTATGATTTATAATCGGATTTTCAAACCTCTAACAATATTACGTGTTTCAATTTTATAACCGATCTCCAATTTTACATGTTTTTTTATGATATTCACAAAATTGATTTACAATTTTTAAGATAATATTAAAGAATTTTTTTTCTTGTGTGTGTAGAAAATCCTATAATTATTGCTATTAATATTAGGAAAGTTTAAAATATAAAATAGTGTTCACGTGAAAGCTCTCACAACAAGTACTTGTCACAATTATCTAGTTTTCAGTCTATTAATAATTTAATACCCAATTTCTACCACATGTATCAACTGGTCCAAAAACATTTAATGTGTGTTTATAGGTTTAAACTCCATTAATTGGTGTTACTATAAAAACGAATTAGACAGAACATGATTGTTGTAATTAAATGATTCATTATTTGGTCCCCAAACTTATCTTTGAATCTTCTGTTTCTCGACATAAGTCGTATTCATAACGGTTTAAACTGAATATTTCTTTGCATGCACTGTGATTAGCCTTTTTTTTTTTTTTTGATCAACTGCACTCTGATTAGCCTAAGAAAATCCTACATTTGTTCAAAATTGAAAGAAAAAATATAGTATATATATGTATGTGTGTGTGTTAATCATGGTAATTATTAATAACGTTAGGACTAAATTTTTTTATTTTTTTTATAGTAGTTACCAATTTATCTATATATTTATGAAATTTAAAATTTTAATTTTTTCTCAAATATTAAAATTTTTAATTTAGAATTAGAAAACTGTATTAATTTCTAGTGATTATTAATTTATCAATTTATCGAATATTAATTTCAAAAGATTTAACTGTATGTTATATCTCAGTTGGATACTTCAACATCTCAGATTCATAAAGTACACTTCATATATGGTTCATTAAGTAACACCATTAAATATTTTTAAACTGAGTTAATAAATTAGAGTACCTTCTGTACATAACCGGAATGATACCGGATTTGTATAGCGCAATTCGTTCGTAGATCGGTTGAGAAAGATCAAAATGGTGATTTGGAGGGTCACATGCACCACCAGGTGGACAAAAGTTAGTGGCAGTGACCACAATGGTTCGACCTTTTATGCACCATTGAGGATCATTTACACACATTAGCTCGAAACATGCGCCACAAGTAAGTCCCTGATCGAATAACGCCGTGCTTAGTGCCGCTGTCTCCAGTCCATATCCTTGGCCGTACAGATTCCCGTAGCCACAAGCTCCACCTAATTTTGTTCATTAATTAGCCAAATAACGATTAGTATATAATTAAGCTCCACTATATATTTACAATTATCAGCAATAAATAGATTTCCACTGTTTATTAGCGTTCTATTATTTTAAAAATATTTTGTGTTTTAAATTCACAATGAGAGTTTGACATTTGTATATATAGTTGTGTATAAGTTTTTTTTCTTTTTCTTTTGTTGTTGTTAATTTAATTGTGTATAAGTTACTCTAAGAAAAATATTTAATGAAACGGAAATATATATATAGCTTATAAAAAATGAAAAAATAATATATGCATATATCTATATATGAATTGACGTTTGGAATAATTGAAACTTTAAAACATAGGAAAATAAACATACAAATTAAAAATTTACTATTAACATACTATGATTAGTCGTTTAAATTGTTTGCATGTTACGAGGGGACTAATTTACGAAAACCATGAAGATAGAAGCTAAAAATGAAATGACTAATATACCCTTAAGAAAGTGAAATTACCCATAGTGCCGGAAGCATCATCACCACCGTAGAAAGTGGCATGAGCGTTGGTCCAAGGTCCCGCGAGGCCAGCATGATGGTGGCCACCGCGACGGTAAGCACCGTGAACGCAGACGGAAAACGCTAGGAGATGCACGAGAGCAGAGATTACTAAAACGCCCATGACCAAGCAAAAACAAATCACATGCAAATTAAGGAGACAAAGAGAAAGCCAAAAAAGGTAAAAGGGTGTTTTCGTAAAATATAGAATATGAAGAAGAATGAGCTCTGGTGTGATGAAACTGAAGAAGAAAAAGAGAGTGATATATATATTGGAAGGAGGATTGAGACAATGTTTTAACGGTAATGAATCAATCCGGGTCCATGCAACTTCCTATTGGTCTTTACTTTAATCCCTTAATTTAATTATATTTTATTAGCAATGACATGGACAATACTCCATCCATAAACATTAAAATTATCTCTAAATCTCTATCAATATCAATATATCATATACTACTAGGTAATTTTCCTGTATATGCATGCGAGCATAAATATTTTAGTTAATTTTATAATTTTATTACTCTATATATTAGTAATTACATTTTTAATAATCAATATTAGATAAAAGTAATAAAAATAAAATCAAATTGACATGTCAAAAACATATTTTTATAAACACAAATTTATAATACATTAAATACAAAATCATCAATTTGTATAAGTATTATATTAAATAATTTCTTTCATTAACCTCACATTTAAAAAATCATATGAGGGGCTAATCAATCACATTAAAATTAAATATGGTTTTGATACCTATGTTTTTCATAAGAATCACTCATCTAATAATATATACGATTTTAACATCTTTATTAGATAAAAAATATAAACATTAAATTTTAATTTCAAAATAAATATATTAAATTTAAAATTATTATACATAATTT
>OVAX01003436.1:0-19699 GCA_900406405.1 Lepidium africanum | reverse complement strand
TGTTAGTGACGTGGTCATGCAGCTTTTTAGATGGAATCTTTGTTCTACAGCCTTTACCAAAAGGTTGTTGAGGAACAACTAAGGATGTAGGATCAGTATCAGTATTAGGTAGAGATGCCAGAACCTACGATACATTAATAGTTTGTGCAGCAAGTATCAAAGACGAAACTGTGATATCAATGATCGACTCTGTTTCTGAAAGTGGAATGTCCTCGTTCGAATCAACAAGTTCAGGTGGAGCTGAAACGGATAATTTTGGTATAGTATCAGACATAGTTTCAGGTCATAGAGCCGATGTTGCGGGTGTAACATGATCGTTTTCGTCAAACAAATCATCATAATGAAGAACTTATTTTGTAACAAGGNAACATGATCGTTTTCGTCAAACAAATCATCATAATGAAGAACTTATTTTGTAACAAGGGATGTTGTGTCGGAGATGGATCTAAAGGGATGTTTGGTAACAAGGGATTTTGGAAATTCTTCTCTTAAAAATTTTACATCACGTGAGATGGAGACAACACCAATTTTAGTATTGTAAACTCTCCACCATTTCTTTCCAGTTGGATAACCAAGAAAAATAGATCGATTCCCTCTTGTGGCAAACTTTTCACTACCATTTTTCTGGTTATGTGTATAACAAAGGCAGCAGAATACTCTCAAATGCATTAGAGGTGGAGTCCATTTGTATAGAATTTTAAAAGGTATTTCGCTTTTAAGAACAGTCGACGGTGTCCTATTAATCAAGTAGACTGCAGTGACTGCACAAAAGCTCCAAAACTCTACTGATAAACTAGCTTGAAACTGTAAGGCTTGAGCCATATTGAGTATGTGGCGATGTTTTCTTTCCACTCAACCATTCTGTTGCGGAGTACCGAAGCACGGCATCTCATGTAGGATCCTTTTCTCATTAAAAAAAGACGTTAAACTCAAGAATTCTGAGCCGTTGTCACTGCAGATTGGTTTTAATTTTGTTTCAAACTCTCGTTCGACCATTGCAATAAACTGTTTCAATCGAGTTGTTGTCTCAATTTTACTTGGCAACAAATATATCCATACAGCACGAGAGTAGTCATCAACTAGAGTAAGAAAATATCAAGATCAGCAAATAAAAGTAGTCCGGTAAGGGAATGAATCACAAGTTTGTTTTGCCTGAATACAATTGTCACATGACTTAGAATCAAAATGACAAGCATTATTCTTAGGGAAAAAAATCATCTCCATAGTGCTAGAAGTTGGGTGTCCAAAACGTCTATACCACACAGGCTCCGAAACAACATCAACGCCTACTGTCACAGCTGCTGCGGACTCCATACTTCGCCAAAAATATAATCCTTTGACTTGCTTACCCGTGCCAATCAGCGTCTGTGTGATGCCGTCATGAACAATACAAAGTCGATAAGAGAATTAAAACAAATAGCCATTGTATTTTGCTAATTGTGATGCCAAGATAAGCTGACAAAATAAACCAGTCACGAAGAAGAAATTAGAGAGCCGAAGATTTTGACCTAGCCGAACTGTCATTTGTGTAACAAACACAGTAAAACGACCATCCAAAAGTTTTAAACTCATTGGTGTCATCTCACTCTTATCCGTTAGAAAATCAATGTTCCCAGTCATATGATTTATAGCACATGTATCATATATCCAAGATTCATGAAAATACTTACCTAAGAGACAAGTAGTAGAGGGAGAAAGACGGTCATGCAACATCTGAATCAAATTTCTCCATTTTTGATCAGTCAAGCCGCTGAAATCCATTATATCGGAGTCGATTATAACTGATTTTGTAGATACCACATTTTGTGAAATGAAAACGTGATTTGCCAAAGGTTTAACGTCACGTCAAGGAGCTGCATTGGAAGAGTTACCACGACAATCATTTTTTTTGGAAACACTGCCTTTGGATGTAGTCATCTGATCTTGGTCTATCCCACCACCAATCAGGATAGCCAACTTTCCAAAAAAAATTCACAGCAAGGTGGCCCGTACGGCCACGACTAGTGCACACAACATCCATGTCTCGCGAGTTCTGGTGACGTAGTCTTGAAGCAACATCATTATTTCCACTATTTTTTGTTATAATCGAAAATAGTACTTTGACAAACAGAAAGTAAACATAATTGTAGAAAAAAAAAAGTTGAACGAAAACTAGTAGGAACTGTTTTTGTTGAAAAGAGTTTAAATAACATACTAAATAAAAATAAAACTAAATTATTAAGATGTAAGAAAATTAACGATCTTCATCTAGATTATCTAGAATATCATACTGAGAAGAGTTAGATGATACTATATTTTCTTATTTAAAAAATATTAATTTTGTTGTAATTACGGACATACTTTTGTTATATAGAGCCAAAATGGTGATAATTTCAATTCCATAGATTTCACATATTTCATATATTAAACGGTTACCATTCACACATACTAACAATTTCACAATACTATAAGTTTTTTTGTTATTTGATTAATATTTTAAATAAGGGTATAATATACTAAACATTTTTTTTTGTCAACATATATATTATATTAACTTTGAACACCGAAAATTAGGTACAGAGTTTACGAAAGAACAATGAACTAAATTTCGAACATTACGAGCTAACCAATCCGTTTTTATTGAGAACTCTAGGAATCTGATGAAGAGGGAAGCTGGAGAAGAGTCTCATGAGTCTGTCAAACTCCTCCAAATATTACAGAAAGGCTGGCCAATCTCGTGGATTGTTACCATCTTCAAGATCTCCGCACAGTCAGTAGCACACTAAACTTTTGAAATCTCTATAGTTAGAAGATTACATAGCCCAAAAGACCACTTCAAATTATGTGTAGTGGCGATAAACATCTGAAGACACCTTTTGCTCTCATATTTGCTCTTCCACTAGAAACTAAACATATTCATGTCAAAATAATTAATTAGTTGCAGGTGGCTTTTAGCTTAGTGGCAGGTGGTAAGACCACTAAAAGTAGGCGCACTTGCACATCTCGAGATCGAGTCCTACCGCCTACATTTTGTAGGAACTTGGCTAATGGACTAGTCAGTTGTGGTCCAATGTTGACAAAAATAATTAGTTATGCATAATAAACTACATATTTTTTCACTCAGTTATTTAATTAATAATTAAAAGATATATAATTAATTAGTTATATTACACTAAACATATAAATGTCAATTAGTTATTTAGTTTAGATAAGTGTATAATATATATAATTATATATTGTATTTATGTTTCATTATCTTTAAAATTTTATGATTTGGTTATTTGAAACAATATAGAACTACACATAGATATTAGGTTTTAAATTTCAATGCACAATATAGTGTATTTACAAACCCCCAAGTATTGGGAGAAAGTTTTGCGTATAAATACGATGTCTACAATCATGCTACATTAGCGTTTAAACTTTTCATCAAGAACATGTGAAATTTATAAGCAAACAATATAAGAATGAATCAAATAACAATGATTTTCATTACTTAGCTACTATATATATATATATATATATAAACACCCATTCTGAGTAATTTTTCTTTCAAATCTCAAACTCTAACCCAACAAAATAAAGATGAATCTAACTTTCAGAGTATTGTAGAGCAGAAGAATGATTCCCCTAAACGTCTCAAATGTCCCTACTGAGTCGTCTAACCATGGATTTAACATAGAACCGAGCATCTTTCTCTCAATGCATCGCAAGCAACCTTTTCAAAAGCGGGTGTCTTGAGCTGGTTTTAAAACTCCATGTGAGAACCGTTTAAACTTATATCTCTCTCACTGTATATAAAGAATCTCTACATTTTACTCCTCTCCAACATTAGTTCCTCTCTTCCAGACCAGATATGACATGGAAAGCAGAAAAGGTAAAGAGATTGAAACAAGGAAACAACTTCTAAGAACACGAAGAGTGCGAGCTCCTCTACCTGACTCAACACAACAATACAACCATAAGCTCACTCTAATTGGCAGAATCACAAACCAGAAGACTCAAAGATTATGGTCCCTAATTCCTTTATTGTCTGAGCATTGGAAAACTGAAAAGAAACCAGTTAGAGCAGATCTTGGAGATGGCCTATTTCTAGTTCCGTTTTGATAACGAAGATCTGTAGAGTGTTCTTAACAACAGACCTTACCACTTTGCTCATTGGATGGTCATTCTGGAAATGTGGGAACCTACCATATCCAAGACTTTTTCCCTGTTTAGTCCCCTTCTGGATTCGTGTTCAAGGAGTTCTTATCCATCTATAGTCAGATCCAATAATCAGAAGCATCGGGGAAGATATTGGCATAGTAGAAAAGATAGAAATAACAAACCTGGTGGTGAGAATAAAAGTACAAGTCAATGGTCTGCTACCTCTCATAACCAAATCTACAATTTAATTCTCTAATGGAGATGAGGTTACAACAACGTTGGTACATGAAAAGTTGGAAAAATATTGTTTCAAATGCATGAGCATGTGCCATAAAGAACAAGACTGTAAGGAAAATGACAAGAAAACGATACTTGCAGAGACTCACGAAGGAAGAACTCGCCATGAGGAGTAGAACGAGTAAACCATATGAAAGAATCTACACTAATAGAGGATATGACAAAGATTCAGATAGAACATCTCATGGATACATCAAATATCAACCCTACCAACGTCCACGAGATCTTGATAGGTCATATAAGACTTAGACACTGCAATGGAGAGAAGTAAAGAAAGTCTGTGCGACACACGTTACTACCAGAGACTCCCCTGAAGACGTAGAATACATTGGCAAAAGCCAGGATCTAAGGGAGAAACTAAACAATTTCTCGAGCTCTAAGGAGAAAGAGATCACAAAAGAAAGACCTCATGACTTAAGGACAAAATTAAACAACAACTCCCATCCGAAAGAACCTCACTCAAATAGAAGACCTGACATACCTAAGAAACTTAACACCATGACCGACTCCCAGGAAAAGAGGCAGAGAGAAAATAGTCCGCAAGACCTTAGAGAAAAGCTCAACAATCTGTCAATCTCCCAAGAGATGCCTTGAATGAGTATGTACACCAAGACCTGCGAAACAAACTCAAGAACAGGTCCAAATCAAAAGCAAAAGTAAGGCTCCATGTAGATTACAATGGATTAGAGTTCCGTTATCTGCCTTAGTCACATGTTCTCCTTGGTTTACCTGACCACAACCCGCCAAACGAATTTGAAAATTCATGGGAGGTCATTACGAGGTCATGGTCCAATACTCCAACATCCTCGACCCAGCTGAAAGTATAACTAGAGGGGAAAAAACAAAAAGGATTCAAAATCGCGAGCTCTTTGACACATCAGCCTCACAAATGACCAGAATCAATATGAGACTATCTAACTCTTTGGACAACGACTTGGATACTTCCTAATAGATTGAGCGAATCCCAACCACTAAAAACCTTGGCTTTGCTAGTGATTGTCCCCTAATTGTCCATGACACTACAAACTTAAACAATGATCGTATAAAGAAATGTGTAGCTAAAAAGAAGCTAGACAGACCACCTTTGCACAAGAAAACTCTAAATAGCCCTCAAGTCCTCCCTGGTGCAAGCTCCCGCAAGCGACTACTGCTCCAACACCAAAGATCACAGGGATTCTCGCATGCTGCTGCCTTGGGAAACAACAAAAAAAAACAAACTTCTCCAAATATTCCAGCACAAAGACTTAGTAGACAAGAAGGTGAGAGCTCATTTATAGGAATGGCCATAAACTAGAAGCCTAAACTCCATATTCAAGGAAATTGATGGATTTTCAAAATCCATCGAATCTTGTTCTTTAATGATGGCGAGTTGGAATTGTCAGGGGCTGAAAAACCCCCTGACAATTCGATGAATCAAGGCAATTTGATGCATCAAGGAGATAATGTTGGATCCCCAACCTGATTTTTTCTTCCTCTGAGAGATGATAAACTCTGACTAACAAACTCTCAAGCTCCTCAATTGTCACCCTCTAGAGAAGCACTATCTAGTAGCACCCTCGCTGGCAGTGGAGGTGGATTAGCCATCTTCAGGAAAATGGAAATCGAGGTTATTGTACTTTCATTAGAAAATAATTTCATTGACACGAGAATCAAATTTTGTGACAACACCTTCTATGGAATTTTCTTATATGGAGAACCTGATAAACAACATCGAAAAAAACTGTGGGAAAGAATTACCAACCTACTATCAGTTAGAGCAGACTCATGCTTCATTACCGAGGATTTCAATGAGAGAAAGTACAATTCTCAAAAGCATGGTGGTCCCCTTAGATCATAACAATCCTTTTCCAATTTCAGGCAGTTTTATGCAGAAAATGATATTCTTGACTTCCAATTTCCGGGAACTCTTTCTCTTGGTGAGGCTATCGATATAACCACTTCGCTCGATGCCGTTTAGACTGAACAACTGCAAATGGGACATGGTTAGACAAATTTCCTGCAGCTAGATGTGAGTACTTAAAATTTGAAGGATCAGACCACAGACCCTTGGTGACTTTCTTCTCAGATTTCATACCCAGAATGAAAGGCTTGTTCCAATATGACAAGAACCTAAACAGAAACAAAGAAATCAATGAGTTAATACCAAATTGTTGGGATGCCAATCCAAATTCATTTAATAGAAGGCTCCATAGATGCATATATGAAATCATACAGTGGAAGAAAGCACAAAGAATGGCAAACAAGGCGGAACTGAGTAAGAAGAAAGAACTACTTGATGCTAAAAAGACAAAACCAGGACCAGACGAGAACAAAATCCTTAAGCTCAAGATAGATCTAAAGGAAGCATATAGAAATGAGGAAGAGTATTGGCAACAATGAAGCAGACAGAATAAACAAAAAGCGCGAGCTAAGAATACGACTTACTTCCATGCAGTAACCTGGGGACGACGCGCAGTTAGCCACTTCATGGTACTTGAGGATGAGAATGGCAGGGTAGTGTATGAAGAAGCTGAAATATCAAACATCATATCGTCTTATTTTGGAAAACTATTCACAACAGCAGCGGATCAGTGACCTGATATTGTCACTCAAGCTTGGATAACAAAATCTAAGAGGAAATGAATGAGAAGCTTGTAAAACTGCCTTCACCTAGAGAACTAAAAAAAGCGGTGTTCTTAATCAATCACGGGAAAGCTCCAGGCCCGGATGGATTTATTGCTAGCTTTTACCAAGCTCATTGGACGACCATTAGATCTGCAGTGACAAAGGAAATCTTATATTTTATTGGGGAAATTGAAAAAAAAAAGATTTTTTTTCTATATATTTGTCCATTTACACCGGTATAATATTATGACAAAAATACCCTTTAAACACTATTCACATTTTAAAAAAATTTTTTTAACATATTATACGAATTTTAGAATATACATTATACGGTTTCTTGTATAGTCTACAAAATTCAAAATTTATATTCTACCGATTTTTCTATGTTCCACTAACCGCAGAATGTAAATTCTAAATTAGGTAGATTTCTCACAAATTTTAAAATATACATTATGCGGTTTCTTATATATTCTACGAAATCTAGAATTTATATTCTGCCAATTTCTCTTTGTTCAACCGACTGCATAATGTAAATTCTGAGTTAGGTAAATTTCTCACAAATTTTAGAATATACATTCTTCGGCTTCTTGTATATTCTACAAAATTTAGAATTTATATTCTACCAATTTCTCTATGCTCTATCGACCGTAGAATGTGTATTCTAAATTAGTTAGATTTCTCACAAATTTTAGAATATACATTCTACATTTTTTTGTATAGTTTAAGAAGATTAAAATTATATTCTACCGTTTTCTTTATGTTTTATGGACCGTATAATGTAATTTTTACAAACTTACAATTTGTGTAACTCTAATTCGTATTTTTGATCAAAATTCTTATTTTTCAAACTCTTTGTAAAACCTTTGAGATTCATTAGTGGAGACTATGGTTTTATACATGTAAACTTCATCAATTAACTTCAGATGTCTCTTTAGATTTTGGGATCATGAATGACCTTGCTCAGATAGTGAAGGACTTGTTTGCTCTTGTGACTTGTCAGGTTTCAAGCTGTCTCATTAAAAGACATGTCTGAATATTAGAATAGGCACATAGATTACAAAGAGGAGCAATGATGAAATGTGCTACACTACTCCTTATACTTGTCGTTATTATGTTATACATATCTTCGTCATATATGCATATAAAAAAAAACAGTGCACCATTTAGAGAATCTTTTGTTGTGTAGTTGTTTCCAAGAAACATAAACTACAACATCGATATAGATGGAGTTTGTTTTCCTTCGTTACCCAAACAGCCATATATATTCTCAGATTGGCTCAGAAAATCGACTTTACGGTAACACCAAATATGTAAGGTTCAATGAGACAACACGAAAAGAACAACTTAAAGTCAATAATACTTCCTTGTTAATTGAAAAACAAAGCTAAGCAACAATTTAAATAAACAAAGGACTTCTAACATAACTTAAAGTAACTTCTAACACAACTGGTGTCATCACGAACTTATGATCTATGCCTCAACCTCTTCTAAAGTTATCCCTCTTACGACTAGTTTGCTTGAAATATTTCTCATCTACTACACTTTAAATATTTCTTCTATAATAATTCTCCAATCTCAACTTAGTAATAAAAACAGAACAGATAGAATAAGAGAGATCCCAGATATCAAAAGTGCCTCCGCCATATCTCCTGCTAAACCATGAAACTAGTAGTCAATTATCACTAGAGGAGTGTCTATGAGTTCATAAAAATGAAAATATAGTTTGCAATTTTACGGCCTCTCTTTAATGGGATTAAATGCACAGATCTTTGTGTAGAGACATGCCAAATGGTTAATTATGGCACCTCTTTTAATGGTTAATTGGGTCTTCCAGGTTTCATCACTAAGAGTCTAATGTAACCACATACATGAATCAAAATACCATGCCAATAAACCTAAACTACCAATAAAGCCACGAGAAATAAAACGAAGCCACCCAAAGGATTGAACCAAAAATGCATTGTAAAATTGAAAACATGGAAACACACGATTCGTTTTTCGTTTCTATATTCTCCTCAGAGCTTTCTTCTTCAAATTCGTCATCCACAGAGGCAACACGATGTGTTACAAAATCATAGAAGGATTTGATTTCGATAAAAAGAATTGGAGAAAAAGTAAACTAAACAAGGAGGAGTAAGAAATTGGGTGAGAGAGAACGTTGGGGAAGAAGAATAAGGGATCGATGATGGAAGAATAAGGATAAAATTGGTTTAACATTAATTTAAAAGATTATATCAACAAAAAAGGAAAAAAAAAGTATCCTTTATTTCCAATTCTCCCTATTTTTTTAACTCCGGTATTATGCTGAGATCCATAAATCACACTCACGTAAGAATTATTCCTAAAGTCAAGAACCCAAAGACAGTATCAGATTATAGGCCAATCGCCTTGTGTAGTGTGTTCTATAAGATCATTTCTAAGATTCTAACAAGGAGATTATAACCAAGCACATAATTTCAGAAAACCAATCAGCATTTGTGAGAGGGAGAGCAATTTCTGACAACATCCTAATCACTCACGAAATGCTACACCATCTAAAATAATCCAAACCAACTACAAGATGTTCTATGGTAGTCAAGATGAATATAAGCAAAGCCTATGACCGCTTGGAATGGGGATTCATATAGCAAATTTTAACAAGATTGGACTTTCACCACAAATAGATCACTTGGATCATGATTTGCATAAAGATAGTGTCATACGCTTATCTTATCAATGGATCAACCCAAGGAAGTGTAATCCCGAGCAGAAGCATTCGACAGGGTGATCTGCTTTCTCTCTACATCTTCATCCTTTGTAGTGAGGTGCTTTCAGACCTGTATCAAAAAGCAAAGATAGAAAACTTACTGCTGGGAATTCAACTGGCAAAACTCAGTCCTAACATAACCACCTGCTGTTTGCAAATGATACAGTTTTTTTATGCAAAGCATATGAGAAGAGTAGTGTATCCTTACAAAATATTATCTCATTGTATAAGCAAGCCTCTGGCCAAACGATCAACAAGTCCAAATCTACTTTGACTTTTGCTACCAAAACGCCACATCAGACAAGAAAAAGAGTTAAAAGCTGGATGGGCATCAACAAAAAAGGCGGAAATGGAAAGTACATGGGGATTCCAAAGAACATTGGACGAAGGAAGAAGAATATTTTCAAGATGTTAGAAGAGAGGATCTAGGAAAGAGCATCGAGTTGGGCCTTCAAATTCTTCTCACATGTAAGAAAAATTGTGATGTTAAATGCAGTGCTCACATCAATACCTACTTACACTATGTCATGTTTCCAACTTCCTATCAATCTTTGCAAAAAATCCAATCGACAATGACACAGTTCTTGTGGGGTTCAACTCAGGGGAAAAAGAAG
Source organism: Lepidium africanum (assembly GCA_900406405.1). Classification (NCBI taxonomy): domain Eukaryota; kingdom Viridiplantae; phylum Streptophyta; class Magnoliopsida; order Brassicales; family Brassicaceae; genus Lepidium; species Lepidium africanum. The sequence goes on along the minus strand of OVAX01003436.1, from coordinate 9,313 downwards.
ATATGTTGGGTTTGGACCAGTTAAAGAGCACCTTGTCAATGAAAAAGTAGCAGAACTAATCAACCTTGTGACATGAGACTGGCAAAGAGAAAGAATACATACCCTACTACTTAATGGGATCATGATATCTTATGCATCAAACCTAGCAAATTACTCATATAAGATAAGATCATATGGCTACCTAGTAAGTCAGGTGAATACTCAACAAAATCGGGTTACCTAATAGCGACAACAAACAAAGAAACTCTTACACAAGATGCAGGAACCAAAACTGCCGTGAATTGGTTCAAAATCACACACAAAATAGAAATTTTCTTATTTAATCAGTTACTCATCATCTTAAGATTTGATATTGTTTTATTATAATTAATGATTAATGATAATTTTTAACATCAATTGATTTTAACTATTTGCATCACATGCTATGGAAAAAATCATACTTTCATTTTAGATATTTTAGATATGGATCATATCAGAGTAAAGAAATATCAATTATATATCATTTTTGAGTAGATATCGTTTGAGGTTTATTACCAACATTTTATCTCTTCATTCCATTGGACTTAAAGTTCTAGTAGGCCCAATTGTTTTCATTTCTCACTAATTGTGGTGAGAAGTGAAAATGTATAGAGTCCAAAGCACACAAAATATAATTGGAAAGCGTCGATTCAAAAAATCAACTTCATTTTATCAAGGTAAATTTTTTTTAAAAAAAGTCTTATACCTGTAGGTTACAATTCTCACCAACACAAAATAAAAAGAACACTTCAACCCAACACAATGGCTCTCAAGAGTTTTTTTTCTTTCTAAACCTCAAACTGAAACTACCCCAATTTTTCTAAAGTATTAGACGGCCTCTACACATCCTATGATCTTTTTATATGTCGAATCCCTTAACCTAGAATCTCTCAAATCTCTCAGAAATGGAAACTCTCAAGTTAAGTGAAAAGTTTATATTTCTACTTGACAATGGTATGTCGAGTCTGTTAATAGTTCCCTGTCTTGATCACCTAGAATCTTCCAAATCTCTCAGAAATGGAAATTCTCCCGTAAAGATAACTTTCTATTTCTGCTCGACAGCGAGTTTTTGTTGCCAGCTCCTTGTTCTGATCTCCACCTTGGCTAGCAAGTCTTCGTCTAACTCAGCTTTGACTTATTCTTTTTTATTTCTTACTCATTTACTTGGAATCCACACATCTTCAAGAAGTTTTTATCTAAAACAAATATATAAGTAACCTCAAACATTACATTATACATGAAAAAGACAATTCATAAACTCAAACAACAAAACTTTGAAGCACGATTAATTAAGGAAACTATTTTTTTTTTTACAAAAGACATATTCCTTGTTGGGAATTACTCTACTCGAGAAACCAACCTAAATCTATTTTAAACCAAACCGATATCCTAAAACCAAGGCTCAATTCACTAATCTCTGTAAAACTTACGACACAAATTCTTAGAGCTCTAGGTTTACAATTGACATCTCATTTTGTAGTCTCAAGAGTTAAACATGTTTTCCCCTCAAGACCCTAAAAACTCTCACGTTCCTTTTTCCTTTTTGATAAGACTTCTAAAGATTCCTCCTTATCTCCAATTTGAATCTCTAACAACTTCATAAGTCTTCCTCTCCAAGCTTTATATGTGTCACATGACTTCATTAAACATACACATGTCATCTCTCACGTGACTTCCACTCCCACATTCTTCTTTTTCAAATTGAAACAACCACATCTTCAATCTCCTCATTTTTGGCTTGATGTGTATCTTGAGCAATCAGAATTCTGTTGAACAATCAAGTTCTTGTTCTTGTTCCCCCTAAAAACGTTTATCCTCTGTAATCAGACATCTAAATCCATCTAGAGCTATTTTATCATCTCCCCCTGCTTAAGTGCACATCAAGACAAAAACCTAACAAGTTTATGTCTAATCGCTAGGATTGACCAATCAGTGTACCACGATACATAAGCACGATCAAGAAATAAAATAATCAAAGGCCAACTTTATCACATATGAGATTAACATAAATTACTTTTTCAACAAACGTCTATTCATCCAACAGACTCGTGAGTGACCCAGAATTATAATCAACCATGTGAACAATTCCATTTTCTCTTTTCGAAAATCAGATTAAGATACAAAAATATCTTGCATTGAGTATGATTATCTACAGAGAACCAATATTCTTTGAAGCACAACATACTCTACTCTTTGAGACGTACGATAGAATCAAGATTTTTGTGGCTAGATTTTCACAATGTCATGCCTTCATCTTGTGCGTGTTTCAGCACTCTGTTCGTGACATCGTAAAGCAGGCAGTTGGAATTTATTCTAGAGAGTCAGGAGGTTGTGTGTATCAACAAAACTCATCATTTTGTTTATACACATACTTGAATGCACGTGAAGGGAACATATCATCTTTTGATTTCTTTACTCAGTATTTACCCACTTGAATGCACTTGAATAGAACACGAGTATTACTTGACTTATCAACTTGGTGTTCACATAAATATCACTAGTCCATAATATGGCACAGTGCTATCTCAGGGGCATCACTTGACTTCTCAACCAGCTGATACAATTTCTCTCTTCAACTCTTTGACCTCTTGGTTCACAATGACACAGCCCTTTGCACAAAGTTAACACATAATGGCATGACAATCAGTTGTTTTCCACTTGTTCGATCAAAAATGATATATGTCTGGCTTTTTTAAGTGGGTGCCATTATTTTCCAAAAACAAGTTCCTGTCTCAAATCCGCTCATCAAAACCTCAAAATATCGTTTAGTACTCACAAATTCCAATTGTAGTTTTCCATTTCACAAAACGATTAAAAGCAACAATTGTAGTTTTCAATTCCACAAAATGATTAAAAGCAAGAAGTTTAGTAAATATATCAACTAGTTGATATTTAATCACATGATAAATTATAATCAATTTCTCCTCAACAAGTTTACGAATAAAATGATGATGAGTGTCAATATGCTTAGTAATGATAATTACAATTTGGTTATCACAATAAACAAGCAAGGGTTCAGAAATTGTACTGTAATCAGCAAACATCTGTTTCATCCACAGAACTTGGGTACAACAGCTACCCAAAGCTATGGATTTAGCTTTTGCAGTTGACAAGGAAACAAAATCCTGCTTTTTGCTAAGCCATGTTATTAGAATATTTCCCATGAAGAAACATCTGTCACTTGTGCTTTTTCTAGTCATCCAAAGACCCAACCTAATATGCATCATAGTATCCTGTCAAACTAGTTGTATTCTTCGTGTAGAAGATCCCAAGGTTCTGTATTCTACTGACATACTTTAGAATACATTTAGCAGCCTAAAGATGATTCTCTTTAGGATCTACCTGAAATCTTGCACACATTCCTACTGAGAAACAGAGGTCTGGTCGACTAACTGTTGATGTGTGCGTTTATTGGCATATTTTTCATTGTTATTTGCATCATATTCATTCATATAGTTGCATTTAATGTCNTGAAATCTTGCACACATTCCTACTGAGAAACAGAGGTCTGGTCGACTAACTGTTGATGTGTGTGTTTATTGGCATATTTTTCATTGTTATTTGCATCATATTCATTCATATAGTTGCATTTAATGTCATTCTAGATTCACTTGTGTATAGTTTGTGAATTAGTGTCCTTAGGTCATACATTTGCATATTTTTGTGTTTTCGATCTTTTTAGGTGATTGGAGACTTCAAAATGAGGTTTGGAGCTTATGGGATAGAGCATGCATGGAATGGGGTTGAAAAGGATCAAGGAAGGTGAAGAACGGAAGCTTTGGTTCAACTGTTGGACAGCTACCCGAGGCTCCTACCTGATGCGCTTAAAGATTGTGATCGATGAAGACCTTCCTGTGAATGGAATTGGCTGAAATTTGGACACAAGATAGCCACATGATTCAACTTTCATTTGGTGGTGGTTTTAAGGCATTTAGACAAGCGATTAGAAAGATACGATGACTTCACTCAACGTATGTCATTCTCTCGCGACCAGCCTCATGAGCAGCAGCTCAAGACTCAGCAAAACACACTTGACACTTGGCAAATTTTTAATGGTTTGACCCACTTTGTCTCGGGTCAACCCGGATCTATTTCTTTTGTGCTTTTTGGGCTTGTTGCCATAGTTTATAGTCTATAAATACCTTTGTGAGCAAAAAATACATAACCTCTTACCTCTTCTTCTAATTTTTGATCTATAGTAGTTTTAGATAAGTTTTTAGTGTTCTTGAGAAAGAAAGAGAGGATTGTTGAAACCCATGGGGGAGATGATCTTAGGATCATCTTCACTCATTATTAAGTTTTGATTTCCTTTCTCCTTTTCTTATTTCATTATGTTTAATCTTTTAATTATTTCATTTTGCTTGCTTGTTCTTCATTTTGGAATGATTGAGTAGTGATTGTTAGGTTGGTGGTTAGGTAGATCTATGAGTTTGAATGGTTGATTCTTGTGCATAGGTTGCTAGATTTATTGATTCTTTCACTTAGAGTGTGTTTAATGCTAGATTTGAGCTGGCCATTTGAATCTAGATACTAGGAAAATCATCGCCCGAGAGGTGTTCGATGAAATTCCTGAAAGACTCTTTTGTGGGCTTTTCTTCCACAGCCTTCGAGAGATGATGCTTTGGGGATTAGTGGTCTTAGTGAGCTCGTTTGTAATGCTTCTTAGACTTTGGATTGGCAAATGAGAGTTTAGCTTAGTTCATAGTCTAAGATAGAGGTTAATGCCATGAGAGTGGGTTAATCTAGGTGATATGTGACTCATGCCGTAGGATGGTTCTTAATTAGATCTTTGTATATTGATTTGGTTGTCATTCTCATTGATCAATTGCCTATTCATTTGCCTATTACTTGCTTGTCTTTTTTCTTGTTCTTTGTTCATTATGTTTATCATTTCCTTNNNNTGAGTGGTTTTGCTTTGTGTTATTGTTAGTAGTTTTTTAGCTCCAATCACCTTACCTATTGTTATAGCTTAGATCAAATATCTCATAGTCCTAATGTGTTGATTCTAGATTCTCTTGGGTTCGAACTTCAAGTGCTTAACAATGACAAGTTTGTTTAAGCGTTTGTTGATTATAAATTGTAATTGATTGTTTTTGAGTGTGCAAACGCTTAGCATCAATTTGGCGTTGTTACCGGGGAATCTATGCAATTAGCCATTAGGATTTGAATTAGACTTAATACTATAGCTTTTCTTTTGTTTCTTTTATTTGGTGACTAACTTTCTTCAAGTTTTTATTCTTTTGTAAGGTACATTCACAATGGAAGAGAGCATAGCTTCGGATTTAGCCTCCTTGAGGAAGGCTCATTATGAAGCTCAAGATAAAGAGATGGTTTGGACCCCCACAAGCTATCACGGTTTTAAAAGCACATCCACTTATCAAGAGGGACTTCCATATGGAAATTATGTTGAAGAAAACTAATATAAGTATGGTGAGAGGTGTCAATCATGGGACATGATGTATGAGTATGAAGAAGGTTATGGTCATGAAGAAGCTTATGGTTATGAAGGAGCTTATAACTATGAAGACGTTTATTATTATGAAGGAGCTTATAATTATGAAGAAACTTATGGTTATGAAGAAGCTTCTCCTTCTCCAATCAATGAAAAAGAAGACATTTACAACTTGCTGAAGTTGGTTTTGGAAAGACAAGAGAGTTTTTACAAGAATGCTCTAAACAAGATTGATGCCATTGAGGTTGTTTTGGAAAGAAACTCAAGGGATTTGGATATTCAAGAGAAGAGTATGGATGAGGGGTTGTTGATAGATCATCATGAAATTCACTCTACAATCACTCCATTCGTGCCAAAAATTATAGAAGATCCAAGTAATTTGACTTTGCCTTGTGTCATTGAGAAGAAGGAGCATAAGTACTTGAGTTGGGAAGCAATAGAGGAGATTGTAAAATCTTGGGATGAAGCTCAGCTCAAGGATTTGGAGACGAGTTCTAGTATTAGTGAAGATTCCAAGGAAGTTGTTACAGATGCAATTAAAGATTATCCTTTGAGTGAGATCAATGCACCAAAGGAGGAGCTTAAGTATTTACCAAAGGAGGATACGTTTGATCTCGAAAATCCAATGACTATAAGAGAACTAGAATTTCTTCTTAGTTACAAGATGTATGGGAATTGTGTGATGAGTAATGAAGATAATTGTGAAGATGTTGAGGTTGAAGAATGCATGGAAGCTACAAGGGAAAAGTCACTTGTTGAGAATGAGCTTTCACATGAAGAGCACATGCATGTCCAACCATCGTTTAAGCACAAAGCAAAGGTTGAAGAACTTATTGAGAAGCAAGATAATCTCATCCAATTGGCCTTCAAGGAAGGGTATGAAGAAGAATCTCCAAAGGCAAAGCCATTTAGCAAATATTTTGGTATAATTCTCATGATCGAATTGGGTATTGATAATCATTGGAAGTTGCCACTCTTTAAGATGGTTAGGATAAAAGAGTTTAGGGGATGGTTCTATGATGAGTATGATCCTGGAGATCCAAACTCATGCTACACTCCTTTCTTGAAAAAAGTAAATGGAGTCTACTCTTGGGACGCGTTTGCGGAGAAGATTCTGCTCTCCGATTACATCACCGCATAAGAAGTGGTGCCTTATGTCGAGCTTGAGATATAAAACAAGCGCACTTGGGAGGTAATCCTATGGTATCCTTTGTTAATATTCTTTTGATTTTGCTTTGTGTTGCTTGAGTTTGGTATATTTTGGTGTGTTATTTGTGTTGGTTTTGATCAAGGGGAAGGAGAGCTTAAATAAGGAGGTGAATCAAGAGGATTGAGCTTAAAAGGAGGAAGATGAAACAAGTCTAGACCAAATGCTCGATAAACCTTGTCCGACGGGAAGAAACTTGGACGAGAATCTTGACCATTTGGGTGAGAAGATGTCTGATGGATAGTGGCAGATTTGGAAATACTCGACCATTTGATCGATAGGATACCCGATGGTTAGTTGCAGGTTTGGATAATGGTTGACCAAATGGTCGAGATACTACCTGAGATCATGGCCAGTACTTTTCAAAAGTCCATCTCGTTTCATCCAAATCAAATCCGGCTAGGCCTATGACTTGTACAAGGAGTCCAAACTCCTAACAAGGTACCAATTACCATCTTTGGTCTTGATTGGTAAGACTTTTTTTTGAGCATAATGCTCCTGTAGGAACCAATCATATTTGTCTATTTAAAATTTCTTAAATATGATTGGTTTCTACAAGAGCATTATGCTCAACAAAAAGTTTTACCAATCAAGGCCTTTATATATATTTCTAGTTTTTTTTTTCATTATTGTGCATGTCTTTTGCCAGGTTCTTCTTTTTTGTGTTTATTTTCTCACCGGGACGGTGAGAAGTAAATCCGGGGGAGGAGAGGTCCGTTTGGTTACTAATGTGCTTTTAGTTGTTTTGTTTTCCATCTTTTTGAGTCTTCATTCTTCATTGCATTTACATGAAAAACTTTCAAAAATAATCATATAGTTGCATTAGCATTGTGTTTAAGATTGAGTCTTTAGAAGCATTTAGGTTTGCATCATGGTTTTCATATTCGGTTTTGGGAATGCTCTTGCTTAGGGTGAGCAATCTCGTTAGGTTATCGGTTAGTAACCATTGTTAATTCTTTGAGCCTAAGTTGTGCCCTTTAGAAAATTGATAAAACATTCACCCTGGATTCCTATACTTGCGCTATATCTTGTGTAAACTTGCATTGATTTCTTTAATTGAATTTACTTTGCCAATTTAGGATCTTGAGATACATTGAATGCTTTCCTTCTTCGAGCTTAGTATGTCAAATAACTAAAGGTGACCATTGTTCCAAACACAACTCATTCTCTGATGCCTAAGGTGAGTAAGAAATGTGCGTAAACCTGTACATTTTTGTGTCTCATTGAGAAGCGGAGAGTAGAACATGAAGCAACCCTCTCATTGGTATGGATCCTTACAAAAGAAGTGAAGCAGACCATTGATGGGTTGTGGATTCAAAGACCATGAGTTTGTGCTTAATTTGAACAAATACAAAAAAGGATAATTGTACTTAAATGAATCTAAGCCATGCTAAGTTCAATAAATTGAATCATATGTTCTTTGATCTTAAGTCCTTTTAAAAGCCCACACCATTAGAAATAAGGAATCAATTCAAGAGCCTAGAAATTGGTTTAGGGTGTAGAACATTTCAGAATTGAATGCTAAGTGATATGAGTACATTGTGGTGTTCTTAGTAGATAGGGTTTTACATGTGGATTTCAACCTTGGCTTGATGAGTTGTTTACCTTTAAGTAAGAATTTCCTCTTTTCGTATTTTCATGTTTTCAAACTTTTTCTTCGGTTTTGTCGTTTGTTTGCTTGAGGACACGCAAAAGGCAAGTCCGGGGGAATTGATGTATGTATTTATTGGCATATTTTTCATTGTTATTTTGCGTCATATTAATTCATATAGTTGCATTTAGTGTCATTCTAGATTCACTTTGTGTATAGTTTGTGCATTAGTGTCCTTAGTCATACATTTGCATATTTTCGTGGTTATTTGGTCTTTTTAGGTGACTGGAGACTTCAACAATGAGGCTTGGAGCTTATAGGATGGAGCATGCACGAAATGGGATTGAAAAGGATCAAGGAAGGTGAAGAATAGAAGCTTTGATTTAATCGTTGGACAGCTACCCGAGGCTCCTACCTGATGCGCTTAAAGATGGTGATCGATGAAGACCTTCATGCGAATGGAATTTTCTGAAATTTGGAACACAAGATAGCCACAAGAGTCAGCTTTCATTTAGTGCTGGTTTTAAGGTATTTAGACAAGCGGTTAAAAAGATACGACGAATTCACTCAACATATGTCATTCTCTCGTGACCAGCCTCACGACCTGCTACCCAACGACTAGCGAACCAGCAGATGAATCTCGTGACCAGTAGCCAAAGACTCAGTAAAACACACTTGACACTTGGCAAATTTTTAATGGTTTGACCCACTTTGTCCCGGGTTAACCTGGATCCATTTCTTTTGTGCTTGTTGCCATAATTTATAGTCTATATATACCTTTGTGAGCAAAAAACACATTACCTCTTACCTCTTCTTCTAATTTTTGATCTATAGTAGTTTTAGAGAAGTTTTTAGTGTTCTTGAGAAAGAAAGAGAGGATTGTTGAAACCCAAGGGAGAGATGATCTTTGGATCATCTTCACTAATTATTAAGTTTTGATTTCCTTTCTCCTCTTCTTATTTCATTATGTTTAATCTTTTAATTATTTCATTTTGCTTGCTTGTTCTTCATTTTGGAATGATTGAGTAGTGATTGTTAGGTTGAT
>OVAX01003435.1:0-19717 GCA_900406405.1 Lepidium africanum | reverse complement strand
TCAAAATAATTATTATCTTATTAATTTATTAAATTTGATCAAATTTTACACTGGCCCGACTTGGGACCAGAAAATTTTATTATTTATAAAAGTTATTAATTTATCGAGTATTAATTTATAGAGATTCTACTATAGTATAATTATATAACATGTTTCAAATTTGTTGGATTTGTTAAAAAGGTTCTTATTAATTGATTTAACTTATTGCAAATGCCTAAATATTGTATCCAAAAAATTATTGGATGATGAATAACGTCGAGAATAGCAGTTGACAAAACAACAAAAAAAGAAGAACATCTATGGCGATTTCCGGTGACTTTTAAGACAACGGTAAATAAGATGGAGGCAAACGAAAAAGGGCTGAGAAAGGGGGTTTTGCCCAACCTTGTACCGATTTCTCCGGCAAGGGTTAATCTAGCGAGTATAACATTCTTTTCTCAAACCTCCAAATCAAAATCGGTGATGAAATCAAGGGTGCTCTACTTTACCCGAAGGAGAAATCGACAATTAATCAAGTGATCCCTTATATTATCAAGATACTAAGCGATTTACAAAGATTATCAATCAAGAATAAAAGATCAATTACTTTTATCATGAAATCGAAGCAAGCAATTCAAGAAAGAGATACTCAAGTTTTCCAGGAGACCTCGTTTTTTAAAATATTGAGAGCAACGCTCACGAATCTTAGCTATGTTGAGAAGTATCATCAGATTCCAATGATTAATTTCGATAAATCTGAGAATCACGGGGATATCCAAGAGATAAATTTTGCTGCCACAGAGGTAATTCTAAATTTTGTCATGTATGAAACATAGTTGAGACCAGCTATGTCGACGAAGGAGAGGCTTATTGATACTCTATTTTACCCTATAGTCCAAGAAGTCTTGATTTTAAGGAGCTACAGAACAAGTTTCATTTGGAGAACAAAACGAAGCCATGCTTTCACAGTAAGCTTTTATTGGCAATCATGCCGATGCTTTTGTACAATGGTTTCGCTAAGATTTCATTCCTATGGGTGGTCTAAAGGTCAAAATTTGGCCCTCGAGTTTGTCAAGATGGATTATTATCAAATTCTCTTTGTTTCTATTCAAAGTAAAATTTCAATATCTCAAACAAGAAATTTTAGGGTCTGGTCAGATTCTTATGTTGCCGTAAGCAAGCTCAAACTTGGCTCACACACAAGAGAATTTTGATCTACCAGAAATAGTGCTCTTTTTGATACTATCAACGGTGATTTTCCCCTCTGCAGTTATTATAATTTCCATGTTTACAATGAGAATATCCTATGGAGAAATACTCTCAGAGTTACTGCATATCAAGTGGAGGTCCATAAGCAAAATCTTGTGATTAACAGCAAGATTCATTTTCCTTTCTCAGGAATTATTGAATGGAGATTACACAGAAATCAGGGAATTCAATGATTTGATTATGAAACAAGGTGTGGAGCATCAATATGGAATTACGAATCTCAAGTCTCTATAAGGAAAAGGGAAGAAGTCAAATTTTATTGCCTTATCTTTCTACTTATAAAATAGGATTTTATACAGAGCATCCATGTTGACATCAGAAGTTTCTATTTCCTTATGCATTTGAACTTAGAATCATGTTTCTTTATAAGTTGTTATTCGAAGGCTTTGAAACACATTTCTTACAAGTCTTACTCTCATTGTTATGGTAAAGAATACAAAGAACAAATGGCTCAATTGACTCTAAACAAGAAAATGGTATCTGGAAGTTCTTCAGTGGTGGTTCCAAAAATCAAAATTCCAAAATTTGATAACACTGCATTGCTGGAAAAATGCTCGAAGGTGCTTCTAGGAAGGTGTCTCAACCCGACTAAGCAAGATGTAAGTGCACTACTCCAACGATTCCCTAGAATTTGGAGGATGAATGATCAAGTGTTTGGGACAAACCTTGGGTTTGGCAAGTTCCAATTCACTTTTAAAAACGTGAAAAGACATGGAGGAGGTTCTGCAAATGAGACCATCTCATTTCGATGGCTGGATGATAACTCTTGACAGGTGGATTGCTAAGGCCCTCGAGGAGTATCCAGCAACGCTAATACTATGGGCAACTTTATCAAATGTCCCTGCGGAGTATGCGGCAGAGATAGTATTTAAGACGATCGAAGATCAAATTGGAAAGGTTAAAAAGGTGGATGTCGATGCAGCAAGAGTGTTAGTCGAGGATAATGTAATGAAAGCAATAGTTCTCAAGACTTCGGTGGAGTTTGAAGAAGGTGAGGAAACAATTGTTCGCATCAAATATGACCGCCTGCAAGGAATATGCAGCTACTGTAACTACATCAACCATGATGTAGCACGATGCAAGAGATTGGCAAAACACGAGAACCGGGAATTAAAATAAGAGAGAACATGAAAACAAGATGGAGCATCAGACCGAAACCAAAGCTTTAAAGAAGCTCTGGTTAACAACAAGAGAAGGTATCATGGTCGAAGTGGTAAAAAAGGTTCAGGTAGAGCTCTGTTCGATCAATATGGATCCAATTTTAATACAATGAAACCGGCCAGAAAATATGTACCAAAGGATTTGGTTACCAGTGGAGCAAGAGACCATGAAACTAAAGAAATAAGAGGCCATCAAGATGTTCAGGTCGCTGAAAAAAGATGCAGGAAATTGTAACTAATGCTAACAGTGATCAACAAATCACAAAGGCTGCATATACAAGAGGTGAAAATTGGAGTTCTCTAGGTAATAGAAAAACGAAACGTGATATGGTAAGGGAGATGGATGGTTCTATGGCTGTACCTTCATCTCAGAAAATATTGGAACCTATTACTGCAACTTTATCTACTTCAAAAAAGTTGAAGTCATCTAATCTTGGTGAAGAAGAAGGTGTGGTGACCTCTTCTCATCTGTTGAACAAAGAAGATCTTGTCTCTGGGATGCAAGACCAAAACATACAGACGGGAGGAGGATCTTTGGATGTAGATTACGATCCAATGAATTGTGACTTACTATCAGAAAGCGATGCTCCAGATGACTTAACAGTCGAACGAGTGGAGAAACTTCATAAGCAAGGTAAACTCAAGGCGGAGGAGCGTCAGGATTGTCTACATGTTTTGGAGAGAAAATGTATGGCACGTAAACCTCCTATTCCACCAAAGAAGGAAGTTTTAGCTGAAAACAAAACTATTTAAACAGAATCAGTGAAACAAAGTCCGAAGTCATCTACAAGTATTCGTGGGGTTAACTCAAAGAAACAGAATATTGTGAATGTAGTGGAGAGTGGTCCCAAGAAGACTAAGTTGGGGAAAAAAGCTGGACGTGGACATAAAAATGAAGATGAAGCCACATCCAGAAACATGGCATCGTCCACCTAAGTTTAACTTTTATCAGTTTTATGTTTAAGTTTGTTTTCATGCATTGTTGTGGTTGTATATGCCCTCTGCTTTTCAAACTCTCGTTAAATTTTTCAAATAATAAAGAACAAGTGTTCTCGTATCAGCAAGTTTTTATATACTTAAAGTCTCAGCTGATAATAAAATTAAATATGTTTATTTGTATGTTTCTACAGACGAAGGGGGTGAACCAAGTTTTGGTAAATATGTTTTTGGTCCATTCAAAACAGATTGATTTTATGATTCTGTCTCTTAAGCTACTAACTAATATTGCTACCACTATGAAACAATTATTCTGATTATGAAAGTATTCTTTCGATACAAGTTTTGTATGCTTTACATCTTAGAGCATACGGTATTCATGCTTATGTTAAGGGTTTTATTTAATCAAGCTTTTATCTTTATATTTTATGATTAAAATACTAACATGGAATTGCTAGGATATTGGAAACCCAATTACATCTAACTATCTTAAAGATATCTTAAAGCAAGACAAACCTGATTTTGAGTTCTAATGGAAACAAAAAAACAAGAAACTTATATGGAGCAAGTTGCAATTACCTTGCAGATGGATTGCATGATAACAGTCGAACCCTTAGGAGCTAATGGGGGTCTTTGTCTGTTGTATAATAATCACTTTAATGTAAATTTAAATTACAAGGACAAGAACTTTATTGATATTTCTCTAGACCTGAGAGGAAAAAAGACATTTATTTATGGATAACCGGTTTATCATTTAAGAGAACAAGTCTTGGAACGACTTACTCGATTTGGTACCTAGAGATGCGAACCATGGCTTTCTGGTTGGAGATTTAAATGAAATATCTGGCCACTATGAAAAGCAGGGCGGTCGAAAGGAGTTTAACATCTTTTGTACCTTTTAATACTATGCTGAAAAATTGAGGTTTCATTGAATTTCCCTGTATTGGGGATACATGGTCTTGGAGAGGAGTCAGACAAAATGAGATTATCAGGTACAAATTAGACAAAGCTTTGGCAATGAGGACTGACATTCACATTTTCCTAATTCAAAAACAGAGTATTTGAAGATGATTGGATCTGATCATAGACCAATTCTGGTAGAAATGAAAGAAAATGAAACTAAATAAAGACCATATTTCAGCTTTGATAAGCGATGGATAGGTAAATCAGGCTTTGATTTAGCAATTAAACAAGGATGGACAAGATATGCTAACTTGCATCGATGTCATATCTCCAATAAAATTTTGAATTGTCGACGAGAAATTTCCAAATGGAGAAAATGACAAACTATACCGACAAAAGATAAAATAGAGAAGTTAAAAACTAAGTTTGACGATATGAAAAAACTAAATTCTTGCCCAACAGCAGAGATTCAAAAAGTTGCGCATGATTTGTGTTTAACATACAAAGAAGAAGAGACTTATTGGAAACAAACAGCCGTAATAAATGGTTGAAAGAAGGAGACAAAAACACTAAATTTTTCAACGTGCAGACTACACAAAGACGAGCAAAAAATAGAATTGTTGGCCTCTTCAATGAGGACAACTGGTGGATTGACCAAGATGATGATATAGGTTTGGAAGCCGTTAATTACTTTACACACCTATTTACAACAAATAGTACAATTGATTTCAAGTCATCTCTAGAAGGAATTAAATCGATTGTTTCAGAAGAATGGAATAAAGCATTGCTGGCAAGAGCGACTGAGGCGGAAGTAAAGAAAGTAGTCTTTATGATGGATTCGGGGAAAGCTCCGGGACCGGATGGAATGATTGCCCTTTTCTTCCAACAATCATAGCATATTGTAAAAGATGATTTGGTGAGCTTGGTGAACGACTTTCTTGAGACAGACTTATTTGATAAAGATCTTAATCATACAAATATATGTTTTATTCCCAAGACATCGAGACCTACTGGTGTAATTTTTTCCTATAAGCTTATGTAATATAGTGTATAAAGTCATTTCCAAGGTAGTATGTTTGAGATTGAAACAGATTTTACCTAAGATAGTATCGGATACACAATCTGTGTTTGTATCAGGACGGCTCATTTTGGATAACATTTTAATTGCCTAAGAAATGGTTCATGCTTTAAAATCGAATAAGAAGATTAAAGGAACATACATGGCTATTAAAACGGATATGAGTAAGGCGTATGACTGAATATGGTGGAATTTTCTACAAAAATTATTACTTAAACTCGGGTTTCACAAACGATGGGTTAAGAGTTTTTTCCATTGTGTTTCGTTGGTTTGTTACTCGGTTTTAGTTAACGGAGTTCCAAAAGGATGTATATCTCCCCAAATGCGATTACGACAAGGAGATCCCCAATCACCATATTTATTCATTCTTTGTACAGAAGCCCTTATCGCTAATTTAAAACAGGCGGAGCAAAGCAATCAATTATCAGGAATCTCAATTGCCCGAACAAGTTTGGTTATTTCCCATTTACTCTTCGCGGATGATAGCCTCTCCTTTTGTAAGGCAAATGTGGAGGAAGCAAAACTATACTAAATGTCCTGAAGGAATATGAACGGGTATCAGGTCAACAAATTAACTTTTCAAAATCTTTAATCCAATTCGGGAAGAGTGTGGAGCCATTCCAGAAACTTGAAATCCAAGCAATTTTTGGAAATACACTCAATGGGTGGTATGGGCACTTATTTAGGTTTACCTGAAGGCTTAGAGGGAGCAAGAACAAAAGTTTTCACTTTTGTAAAAGAGAAAATTGAAGCAAGAATTAATTCATGGTCCGCTAAATTTCTTTCCAAGGGAAGAAAGGAAGTTCTTATCATGTCGGTGCTCACGGCAATTCCATCATATGTTATGTCTTGTTATCAAATACCTAAGACAATTACATCCAAAATTTTGGCGGCAATTGCAAATTTCTGGTGGCATAATTCTGGATCATCTACATGTATCCACTGGGTAAAGTGGGAACATCTATGTAAAAGCAATGATGAAGGTGGTTTAGGATTCCAAGCAATACAAGATTTTAATTCAGCCTTATTGGCTAAACAACTTTGGCAAAGTGTTACACATCCAAATTCTTTATTGGCAAGAGTTCTGCAAGGTCGATACTTCTCGGGTTCGAATCCATTTGTGCAAAAAAAATACTTATTCTCCTTCATATGGAAGGAGAAACATTATCTCGGCCTATACACTACTATCGAAAGGTTTGATCAAAAGAGTGGGGCATGGTGATACGATCAATGTGTGGTTTGATCCCTGGATTCTTGGTACCTTACCAAGACCAACTTTAAGTACATCATAAACAAATTATCCGTATTTAAAAGTCTCAGATTTGATTGATACCCAATCACGCATTTAGAAAGAAACATTGGTTAGATAATTCTTTAACCACCATGACGCTAATATTATTTTAGGTTTACATATCCCACGAGCACCTACTCCAGATAAAATAGGATGGCATTTTACCAAATCTGGAGTTTATACTGTACGTTCTGGATATTGGGCGAAAAGAAATATTTCACAGTACTCAATGATTCCCTTGGGTCCTAACATTCAACATCTACAAAATAAAGTATGGAAAATAGATGCTCCTCAGAACCTAAAACATTTGATGTGGCAAGCTTTATCTGTTCAATTACCGGTTGAATCCAATCTAGCACGACGCGGAATTCAATGTGATACTCGTTGTGATAGATGTGGGGTTCAAGAAGAGATGATAAATCATATACTTTTTGAACGCCCTCCTACGATACAGACGGGCTTTATCAAGAATTCCGACCGGTTCACAGTTTTTAAGTGCATCAATCTTTTCAAATTTTGATTACCTCTTTTGGAGATTACCCAATCAGGTGGACCACAGTAGTTTCCCATGGGTTTTATGGCATCTTTGGAAAGTAAGAAACGATAAAGTTTTCAATAATAGCAATAAAGACCCAAGAGACATAGTCATGGGCGCGGAAGCTGAAAAAGCATGGATCTCAGCTAATAAAGAAAGTAATGATCAACGGAACAGCCCGCAGATAGCCTTGATTATACGAAACACTTTAATATATAAGCCTATTTCTACAAACCCGATGTTTACTGGGTACAGATGTATGGTCGATGCTTCCTGGAAGGACTCAGATCTTTTTACAGGGCTAGGCCGGTATTTTTTCCTTATGAGGAAGGAGGGGTGAACTTGGGAGCTCAAAGTATGATAAGGAGTCTCTCACCTCTACATGCGGAATTTGAGGCACTTCTCTGGGCCATGAAAATTTATCAGAAGGAGTTGTATGGAAATGAAGTTTTTAGTGGATTTCTCTGACATGGTGAAGATGATCGATGAACCCTCTGCCAGGCTAGCTTTTCACCCTTATTTAGAGGATTTCTTGCGACTACGAAGCTCTTTTCAATAATGCTTATTGGTGTGGATTCCTCGTTCCCTCAATTACAAAGCAGATTCCCTAGCTCATAGTGTCAGAAGTTTTTCTAGGAATCAAGCTTATGTAAACAATGTTCCACCTTTTCGGACCCTTTCTTATTCTTAATTGAGTAAAGTTGACAAAAAAAATTATTGGATGATATATTAAATAATTAGGTAATTATTATGGGGCCAATGGAGTGTAACTTTGTTTTTTGGTTGTTGCAAAATTTATGATGTAGGTTTTTTTGGCTTTTGCTGTAGACTTTAATTAGTGTTGTATGAATTTTTGCTGTAGATTAATAATTTTTCAAAGTTAAAATATAAGTGTTCTGGATTTTGGATTTTTACAGCAAAAGAATAGCTCTGCACAGCATAAAAAGAAACACTGCTATGGATTTATAAAAATATGTTTAAAGCTTAATTGGTAAGGATTTAGTGCTCTCGAAATAGATATCACTCTGAAAAATTCTGAGTAAAGTCTGATTGGAGAAAATATGATGTTTTGAAAAGATTATTGCAGTACAAAGCTGTTGTATGATTTACCAATCAAGCTCTTATATGTGTTGACTATTTTACCATTAATGAAAATTTATTTTTTGTTCTTTTATCAATTTTTATGTAAATTTCTACAACTTTAAAGGTTTATGGCTAAAAATTCATTTTCATTTAATTGAATAAATTATCAAAAACTAAATCAAGAAACTCTAATCAATAATTCAAATTCTCAAACTTCAAACTGTAAGGCTATATGAATCTCTAAAAACAAATTATGGTGGGACAGTGACCAAAATAAATAATTAATTGCTTGACTGAATAAAATTCATCTACTTATTATTATTTTTTGGTTGATTAGGAAGTTCATATTTTTCCCATGCTCGAATCAATTGTTGGTAATACTATTATAAGTTTATAACGATATAATTATCTCAAAATAATTATTTTTTTTCAACTCATATTATATAAAAATATATCCTAAATAGACACACACAAAATTTACAGCAATTAATCAGTAGCTAACTTTCTAATATTATTAGCGAGAATATCAATTTTATAATTTAAAAATCTTCAAATAATTGTATTTAGTTGGAAAGTTTTGAACTCTGCCGAAATAAAGTTTTTTTTGAAAAGCAACCAAATCAATTAGATACATCTAATTATATTGGCACAATATATAAAACAAAATAAAAAGAATCATTGATTTTGTCTTGCTGCTGTAAAAATTGAGTTTTAATAGAGCAGTCACATATTGAAAATTGACTCGTGATTAAAGGAAACAAGAATTTATGATCAGGAGATTTACCTGCCGTTATAAATTTGTTTTGTATATAACTGATTTGTCGCAAAATGATAGTAAAAGTCCAAATAAATGTTGGCAGTATACAGACTAAAAAACATTATAATTGTGTTTGTCTTGAATTGTAACAATCTTAATTTTATTCTTGGCCCGTAATTTTCTCAAATTAAACGCGTTTATGATCATATGTGGATCATATATTAAGGAAAATGGATAAGAATAAAAATTCAAATCAAATGGATTAAAATATAATGATGTGGACCGAAAGATATGGAATGAAATCAGGGCTTAATAAAATTAAAATTAACAGTGATTATTTTTGGTTATGGATTATTTTAGTTTCGACGTGTGGACCCTATGAGAAAAGAATAATAATAATATGTATGAGGGTGTAGCTTAAGAAGGTTGACTTTTGCTCTAGAAGACGAGACTGCAAAGCCAAGGAGCCGCATCATTGGATGAGAGCTCTTTGACGTCAACTTTGACGTCATCACTATCCTTTTCGACGGATCTTAAGGGGCCACGTGGCCCCACCATAAGCCGTTCAGATGTGCGGCTCAAGATTATGTCATACCAACGCTCTTCCCTTCTAAAAAAAAAAAGAAATCGTCAATGCTCTTTTGTTTTTTACACTTTTTTTTTTTTTGATAAAGGGCAAATTTTCTTTTCTTTGTTTGTCAGATTTTTGGTTCTAAAAGCTCTGATCACTAATGCTCAAAGACTTTAAAAATATTCTACACTAAAATTTGAGTTCTATTTTCAAAGATATATTCCTTTTATATACACATATAAAAATTTGTCAAAATTTTAAAACTGTTGTATAAATAATCCTTCGTCGTAGTTTCGTATATTAAAGATAAAAACTATATGTTATATATACGAAATAGTGTATGGAGAATCACATTTCGCATATATCACATATAATGAGATTAGATTACTTATTCATTATTTATAATATATGATTAGATCATACATCGATCATCTAGAAATAGTTATATTTTTTTTGTTGTTAAAGAAAATAGTTAGATCTTCTACATGTATATATGGATTTGTCTTTTAGAGTAAGCATTATACATCTTAACAAAATAATTAGATTAATGACAGTCAAGACTTCATCCGTTCTTTTATTTCTTGCATTTGTTTGAATGTGGTGAGAAATTGTCGTGATCGATGATTGCAAACTTTGTTAAAAAAAATAATTAGATTAAATTATTGTGAAAATTGTGATACTATATACAGACAAAATAACATATATATACTCTATCGTTGTAATGAATATGTAACACATATAAGTATGTAACATAAAAAAAGAAATGATGATGATGATGGAAATGATGTCATACAACATTGCTCAAAGTCATGGCCACCACCACCACCACCATATAATTCAGGTATCCGTCTCTGTGTGTATAAATTGGAAATCTTAGAAGTTAATCTCTCACAAACTAATATATAAAATTGTGTTTTATATATTTATGGACTTGTGGATCAAATTGACGACTTTATTGTAAGTATAGTCCAATAGTTCTAATAAAATATACACCTAAAATTGTTTGTTTCGCAGTTTGAGACACACCTTTTATATATTTATATGTTGCAGCTACAATAAGTTAGGATCGATGTTATTGTTATTGTTGGTAGGAATCTTGTTTATTATTATATTTGTATTATATTTGCTTATTTTGAATTTTAGCATGTTCTAGATTCATAATATATATATAAGGCTTGCTTTTTTTTCTTTTTTTCTGTGTGTTTTATGTGTGAATTATATACAAATTCACTGGTACCATAAGGATTTTTACTTCCTAAAAATACTATCTATAAACTTTGTCTATATAACTACAAACTAAACTTCATAGTTGTATCGTACAAAAATATATATTTGTATGGAAATTTATGAACCAAAATTATATTATATATATACATGGTATCTGTAAATATTAATATAATAAAATATAGATACAAGATATGTTAATAAAATGGATCAAATCTGAAAATGTTGACAGTTGTATTTTGAAGATTAGAGTATGTTTTCTCCTGTAGTGAGCACATCTGTATATTCACTAGAACATTAAAGATGATTGGCAGTCTTGCGTCATTTGGAAATCAAAAGATAATATTGTTTAACGATTATTTAACATAATATTAATATGGTTATCTTATTTCTTGGTTTATAAATGTGATTAGTAAATTATACAAAGTCAATTTGCCAACTTTTTTATTCTAGGGCTTGTTAGCGGATTTAATAGACTAGACCATTCTGTCATTCATGTTCCACCTCTTCATATTCTTACGTATGAATATATATATATATATATACACTCATATATATATATATATATATATTGGAAATTCGTAATATATATTTATAAGGTGAATTTGCTGAATAACTATTTTTGAATAAGAATAAGGACTATGACTATAAAAAATTTTAAACCTAGAAACTAACCACATGTAGTAATAACCGATTTGCCATCATAAATATAAAGAATTTATATGGAATAGAATATCTATATAGTATCGAACGTCTATATAACCACAAAATAAACATAAATATGGGTTTTCACCATATAATGTTACAAATAGAAGTTCTTTATAATATAAAATAATTTAATAATATATTTGTTTTAAAGTATATTTTTGTTATTTAAAAAAATTAAATCTTAATATGTGTTGGAAGAAAAAAATTATGGTTTTTGATAAGAAATTTTGGATTTTAATTAATTTTCAATAAATATAGTGTAAATAAAATAGAAGTGAAGAGAAGAAATTAAAGACAAATAATAATAAAAGATTTATTAATTAAATTGAGAAAATGTAAAATGGTAAATATTGTATAGATACAAAAATTTACTGTAACATGATTAGTTTCTATGATTATTTTTGTTTTTATGTTTTTAAGCGATATTTCCCCTATTTATATCTTAATATAGACTGGATAAAATACACATATCGATATGAATAATTACTCTGTAAATATTGGTTAATAAATATTCATCTTAATTTGAATCGATAAGTATTATTTATTTGAATATATTTTTTCATCCTAAATTTCTAATGATGAAGTACTTTAAATCAATTATCTTAAAGTTTTCTTATGCCATAATGGTATCGGTTCCTTTCTAGAATTCAGAAAACAATGATTGGCAAAATAATTTTAATCTAATATGCTTTATGCATGTATCAGTAATTACATATATACTTTTGCGTCATATTTTTAATTGAAAAAATATATATATTTAAGGATTTATGTTTATACAAAAATATATATCGTATAGTGGATTATTAAAAATAATTGTAGATGTACCTGTATACATTACATTTTAAACACGTATACATGGAAATATGAGTTTATACGTGCAAACAATAGCATAAGATTATGTCTTGAGATCATCTTATCTAACTATTGGTTAATTCTAATTATAATTATAATTAAGCCTCTCATATTCTATTTCGTTTAATCATTTAGCATAACAAAAATGTCATCAAACTTTTGTGAAATTTATGACAAGATTTTCATGATTATATTAAACCAAACTCTTAAAAGGTAATTATGTAAATTCATGAAGTTTCTTATATATTCACTGTTACTATATTTTTCTATAGATGTACGTTTATCTACATAAAGTCACCGAAACATAAGATTTCCTATATAAAAATGAAAAATGTGTTGAAAAAACTATGGCATAAATAGAATAGTATATAATATGTAAATTAGAAAAATAATGATCGTCAATTTTATTAGTTGATCCAAGTCTAAAGACTCAATTAAATTGGAGCACCGAAATTAGAAAACGACTTATTCAATCTTTGGTGTAATTGCTCCCTCATTGCAAGACAATTAAACACGTATTTTTTCTCAACGTCACACACAAATATATAGAGAATCACATATAAAATCTAAAACCATAGTCCATAGGTATTCGAATCCAAATTTTAATACAGCAAATGATATAAATCCAAGTGTGTTGTGTGCATCTATACTAATATATGGTAGACAAATTAAGTAAAACAAAGGATAATAATGTATCCATCTTTCAATTATTTGTATGAAATGCATGGGTCATAATAAGTAAGTGTCACATCGATCAAATTATTTAGCTCACCAATCAAACCTTGATACTTCTTTATGCGTGTTCATCCAATTTCCTCTAATAACATACTTGTTTTCTTTTTCTTCTTCTTACGTTCAAACTCATTTTCGTCTACTTTTGAACAATACTCCAATAATCAACTTACGTAGAAATTAGAAGTAATACTTTTAACAATTAAATCATCGTTTATCAATTTAGTCACAATGATCAACCTAGCTATTGATTAAGTTTTGAGATTGATAATAATTTCATGAGTAGTCTTTTCAATATATGTGAAAGTAACCCTGACGATTCTTCTTTGAAAATAGGTAGATGTGTTTTATGTCGTCATTTTTACGGACAGATTAATATTATTGGGCTTGCTTTATTCTATATGTTAAAATTCAAATGATTCCCCAATAATTCATTGAAAAATAAAACTTAGCTTCACCATGAAGCTTGAAAATATTCCCTACCCCTCTTTCGTAGATATCGACCATATGTACAGGTATACATGTATTACTGAATTTAGAATATAAATATTTTCTTGAAAACAAAAATCATTATCAAATGATTTAATCAGTGATAAAGTTTTGAACTTCGTTTAATAATTAGTTCATTGGGCATATATATAGTTCAAATGACTAAGAAATATGGAAAATTTTGAAACTTTCTCGTGATTATCTTCGAATTTTTTTATAAAATTCGTCTAGTTTTCTTTAACAACTGTGACTTATGTAATGGAGCAAAAATCGTCGTGATTTCTAAATGAAGTCCAAACTTGCACAACCTGTTTGAACTCAATACCACATGATTTTTCAAAGCAAGTTGGATGATAATGGGTACAGTAACTTCATCTTTCAGTGGTCATGGCCTATTAATTACAGTTTGGACCTTCTTGAACCATATTACAAAAGGCATTGTGTGTTTTGTACTATTTCCTAGGTAGGGATTTTCGTGCAACAAAAAGTTAATGACAATGTTTTAACTGATTATAGGATATATAACCCACACTACGTATATTTCATAAATATTAAAATATATTGCTTATACTTATTTCTGATTATTTACATTTGATGTTTTAAAGATAATCTACTTTTAAATATTTATTTTGTTAAAGATAACATACATTTCATTTTCTATTTTTTATTTTTTTCAGTTATAATATATATATATCCTTATAATATATGAAGTTTTCAATAAATTTAAGATCACTAATTATAACGAAAAATAAAATTTGGTTATGTTAATTGAAGAGCATTTCGTTGTTTTTTTAATATCAAAAAGGGGCTAAAAAAATGATGAATCATCAATTGTTGTGTGCAAGTAATTGCCTACCTATCGAGGGACATGAGCGAGCTGAGAGACAATTATTGGAATTCAATCACCACGTGGACTTACATTACACCTCAATCACAGAATACGTCTTTATCTACATTTTCATAATTTTTATCTTAATAAAATAAAAATATGCGAAGTCGATAAATCACGTATGCTAATATGCTACAGTGTTTTTCTTAAGCAATCGTTTAGAATAACATTATAACAATGGAGAGAAGAATGTTGCAATCATTTCATAAAGTTATATAACAAACCAAGACAATAAGGTTACTCTATTTTACAAAACCAATTTTCTAAATACGATTATTTGTAATAAAAAGGGATATTCTGCTTTAAGGATCATAAAAATTGAGGTAGAGAATTTTAACAAAAAAAAAATTGAGGTAGAGAAAGGAAAAAAATAAGCTTTGGAAGAAATCAAAAGAATTAAGGTTTGTGTAATTGCCAAAATGCCCCTCACGGTGAGGATACAGCCTCGATAGCACTACCCAATGGCCACGCAGCTTCAACAGCCTGAGCTCCGTATTTCACCTTCTTTGCTAGCGTTATTTGCTGTGATGGCTCCAATCCTTTTATTTATTTATACCCATAAAAAAAAAAATTAGACAAAACTAAATTAAAGATTCTTAAAAATATATAAAGGAGACACATACCAAATCCATCAGTGAGCAGAGTGAATTGGTAAACGAGATCCATGCACAAGTAAGGCAAATTATCTTCTTCCACACGTGGGAATTTCGATTTTCCCTCCTCGATCTTCATACTACAAGCTTTCTTTGCTGCTTTCTCAAACTCCATTGGACGAACTGTAGCAACAGGTTGCTTCGGGTCAATGAATCCAGCCTGTGACATAAAACCAAGACTCATTTGTACAGAGTGTTTGGTAATGAAACAGCATGTGGGTTCTCAAGAATAACTTGAGGTGTTTTTAGTTGGTTTACCTCAGCAGCACGATCGAAGAAAAACGAAGCAACAAACATATTCTTCTGGCCACCACCTCGACCACCATTCCAAACTCCACCGAATGTGCATTTCATGTGTGTACACAGTGTGTCATTCACTTTTAGTGCACTGATGGCTATTCTTCTGCACTCATCCAGACTCGCACCTGATGGCGAAGCAGCGCTTTTATATTCTTTTCCTCCATACTTGTAAGTACCTAAAGTAAATAACTGTTTGTTAGAAATAGAAGGATAGAAAGTGTTATTGATCAAATATGCTAAAACAGGAACTGCGTAGAGTTTCTAGCAATCGGCATTTATGAAAGCGTGTCATATGATGAGTATATATGCAAAGAACTCTAGTCGGAAAGAAACAGCTTTCATGATAAAAAAAACAACTCTCACCATCATAGCCTGTCACGATGCAGGGGTTGTTTGATTCTTCAGATAGTTTCAATATCTCTGCTCGGGCAGCCAGTAATCCGTAATGTAAATAACTACATGCAAGACGAAGCCAATAATACCTCCCCATTAATGATTTTGGATAAAAACAAAAGTGTGCTAGCTTGGAAGAAAACCATACCTATAAGTACCCTAGTCAATAAAATGCACAAATGAAGTAGGAAAGCCTATAACTGCTTGCTCTTTGGGAGTCGTTGGTATAAGATCATTCAAATACACGTGAAATCAAGAATAACACATGAGATGACAAACCTGTGAACGTATAGGAAATACTTCCGTCCCTTCAGATACATTTCTTTGACATATGAATCCTCTCCTTCCAATGGTTTTGGTGCACTTGCAGCATCTTCCTCGGATATAGCATATGCCATTTGGACTGACCCCCCTCCAAGGTCAACCACTCCAACTGTATCTGAGTATGGTTTTCCCAAGTTCCTTAGCAAGTAGTTAATTGTCACCTGCAAAGTCCAAGTCCAGTTAGGGTCCAACAGCCTGAAATTTTATATTCATTTGCGTACTAGACTTCAAACTATTACAGTTGCCATAGTTAAACACTTCTTATTAAACAATCAAGAAACTAGAAAGGATACCAGCCCAGAATTTAATTCCCCGAATGGAAATAATGAGACTATAGGTACACACGCAGACACATAAAAAATACATCAAGATGACTTCCTGTAAAAAACGAGAAAATGTGGGGCAACATACCCACTGATAAGAACCTTCCTGAGTACCATCCAACACAGTAACACCATTTGCCTCATTTTTCAGCATGCTTCTATCTCTCAAGAGCTCCCTAACCTTAACAAAATTATAAGAAAGTATAAGAGCTACATGACCAGGAGAATGTTCATTGAAAAATAGATAGAAATATAATTACCGCTTGCAAAATGTTCTCAGATGCTTCATGACCCAGTGTCCTCAATCCTGCAGTTGCCTGAAAAATAAAAGAAGGAAAAACACTTTAGATGATTGACAAAATAAATAATGACAATATGAAATAGCTTCAATTATCTACACGTGGAAAGAATTCATTCCATACCCCAACTCTGACAGGTGTCTTCGGACGCAACTCGCGGGGAACAGAAGATTCTGCTTTGTCAAGAAGAGAGACCAAAGAGTTCGCTGCTTGCCGGGGATCAGTAGGATATGCGCTCAACCCTGGTTTTAGCTGAAATTTTGAATCAGTAAATAGTTCAGAGCCAGAGTTCCAACAAGCACCAGTAAAGTGCAGAACAAACAAGAACTAGAGCCGATGCAACATAATAAAACAAGGAACTAAGTGACTTCAAGCTTCATGTCCAAGAACACAGATATCATCTCAATTTTATACACAGAAACGAAAGTTATATCACAACTCAGACAAGGTTAATTAAGCTCTATTTAAGAAATGCGAATAAGATCTGCCGACACAGCCCAAGTCAACTTGAATAACACATATGCAGCACAGTTTATCATAAAGAAACTGAATAAAGTCTCGGGAACGACACAAAATCTATCAAAGTACTGCAAAGTAATTGGTAGTTCTAGTGTCATATATGTCTACTTACTTAAGCATCTATTATGATCCGACGAAACCATTAATGGGAGAAAAACGGAACAAATGTATCACCTGTAGGAAGATCTCGAGTTCATTCCCGAGAGGAATAAGATCTAAATTCTGATCAAAACAGTAAACATGTACACGGCTTCCAGAGCTTCCTGCATCAAAAATCACGGCGTAGTTCTTCGGAGGCCTAGAATTGGGACCTCCTTTACGGTTATGCTCCGTATACTCTTCAACGACCGAATCAGAAGTCGATCTCCCAGGCATTAGCAGAAGAACGAGAACGATCAGCAGAATGGGAACCGAAATCAGGAGCAGAAGACCACTATGGCGTCGGATCTTGTCGGCAAGAGATTCGTGGCGTCCAATCCCTCGCTTAGCCGCCATCTTACCTCCGTCAACAGAGAGAAGTCCCTCGGAGGTAGGAGAATGAGCAGAAGAAATGTTGGCAGTTCCAGACTCAAGGAGCTCAGTTGAAGAAGGCGAACGGTAGCGTATCTTACCGTTGCCGTTGCCGTTGCCAGTGCCAGAGGACGCCGTGGTCTGCGGCGGATCCTGTAATGGCTCCAGATCGACGGTGGATTGGAAGAGGCGGCTCGTATCGCCGGAAATTGAAGTGAAGATATCGCTTTCCGATAAAAAAACACTTGTGCTTCAGATCTGTAATCTGTATTTGAGCGACGACAAATACAAACAAAAGACGTTATGGGAGATATGGGTAACTCCCACAATGGGTTAAACTCGACACTAATTCACTTGAAATTTTCATTGTGTTAGAGTAAAAGAAAGGGATATATATCTCTCAAGTTTCCGTGATTTACATTTACACCCCCAGATTTTCATTTAATTTTTGTTTTTGACTTTTACAGTTTATAATTACTTATTTTTCCATCGGATGTTTCCAAAGTAGAACTATGGCATGCATTTTAATTACTCAAATATATTACAACTGAAGAGATAGAAAGAACTCCATATCGGAATTTGTAATTCAGTAGTTGAATTAGATTGAGAAAGATGGGCTCTTGATCTTATCAACGGACGAACCAAACCAAATAGTGATAAACCAATAATAGGAATCTGGACCAAAGTGAATAATAGATTACGCACAAAACATAAAGACATAAGTCTACAAAGTAAGTACAAATGAAGGAAAACAAATGTACAATTACAACATAACTTAGTGAAATGTCATGCCTTCTTCTGTTTTTTCAGAACTAAAGGTTGCGGCGGAAACAGAAGTCGAAAGAGCATTGCTGATAAAATAGCTCCGGTGAAAGAGCTGAACCAGTACACATAGAAATGGTCCCAAGTGTTGTGAGACTTGTATAGATAGGCCCATCCAAATGCTTGCATTAATTTTGCATTCAATACCACAATATTATAAAATATAAAGATGAATTTAAAACATGTCAAAATCAAAGGTCAGTTGTAATAATGTACTTACAATGGCAGGATTCATGAATGGTCTAGTGAATTTAGATCCTGCGAGAAACACTGAGACGGTAGCAATGGCGGGAAAGAAGGTTTTAGGGACCTCTTAGAATAATAAGTAAAACCAAAAATGTAACACAAAAACTTAGAATAACTTCTGCAATAGCTCCAATGTGTACATCAACTTTCAATGAATTTCCTCCAATCATAGACTTACAAATTATCCGGTATCATCTCCATTATCGTTATTACACCTCCTGCTGCACCAACTGCCTGAAATCACATCATTATGACATAACAATATAAGGTTCTGTTCAATCTTGTTTTGTTCATTAGTTCCGTTCAGGTTAAAAATACATACCTGAGCTGGAGATCGAATAGCCAGGGAGAAGAGAGAATCTGCAGAAACGCCAACGGTATAAAACGCAGCGTTTCCACAAGGATTAAAGCTAGCGCCACCAAGAAAATCTCCAATAATCGAAAAAATCGATATGGAGACGAAAACCACAAACGTTGTGATCACCGGAGTGATGCCATTAAATCCGGTGGCGGAAACAATCGCCGCCGTTTGTATACCAAACGTCGCCGAGAGATTAACCCACAAAAAGGTAATCAACATACGCCCAACGCCGACTTCACAGCACCCATTTTTTTTTTTTTACTTCGGGACGAAATCACGTATGTGTTCTTCGTAAGTAACGTTTTTGTTTTTTTTGTTGTTGAACGTGTTGGGTTTAAGAGGAGAAGGTTGTTATATTTTTCACTTTCTCCGCTTTTTTTTCTGTCAACTCACATTAATAAAACCACCAAATAAGTTACATTTCGAAACCAATAGGTGACTCTCTAGAAGAACGAACGAGAGCATCAGCCTTATGGTTAAGAGAGCGCGGAATTACATGAAGAGAGAAAGC
>OVAX01003434.1:0-19726 GCA_900406405.1 Lepidium africanum | reverse complement strand
ATTAATTAGGCCCAAGTCCAAGTTTGGTTTACCCACTAGGAGGAAACACAAACCCAACAAAACATTCATAAAAACGAACAAGCTCTTTGTCTATTACGCGTCCAGTGATTGTTCTTTGGTCCGGTCGCTTAACCGGTGATCAGTCACGACAAGAGTCAGCAACTACTATTTTAAGTAACTATATTTTTAACGATCAATTTAGCGATTAAATTGTTACGACCAACAAAAGATAGCTACAAAAGAAATGTTTGTCATCACAATTCCAGAATATTGTAATCACCATTGTCTTGATTTAAGGTTCAATTTAGGATTTTTCTATGTTGTTCGGTCTAAATGAAACTCAGACTTTCAATAAACCAAAGCGACTAACAGGACTAAACGAGGTTAATTTTTTGCCTTAAACAATTTAAGATGAATCGGCTTGGTCAATTTAAAAATCAAAATGCAAGTCAACTGCAAATTCATGGTTTCATTAATAATTACGATAGTTAGGTGTTTAATTTGACCATTTTTGTAAGTACAACCCACATTTTTTACCCAAAATAAATGGTATAGAATAAGAAAAACTAATAACATAAAAGCAAATGCTTGTTGATCGCCAGTTGCGATCATTATATCGCCATCGACTAAAAAGACATGACCTCATTAAACATTCAAAATTCTCAAAGATAAGAAGTAAGTGAAGAACCTAGCTAGAACTCTGACCATAAAAGCAAATGCTTGACGAGAATGGAGATTGATTCGGTGGGTAATGTATGAAAGTTAGATCCATCATTGTAATCTTAAGATTGATATTTATATAGGTAATGTTTGTGGAAAACTTTTAAAAAGGGCAGTGCTAATGTGTCGTATCACCCAAATATATATTACTAAAGGCCAGTTTTGACATTCTTCGAAATTTTATTTCTGATTTTGTGTATTACAAAATATATTAAATATGATATTTCTGAGCAGGACATGGATAACGACAAATACATGTTCCTGCACCACCATCACGATCACAATAGCCAATTGCTCTTTCTCCAAATCTATACTTGCATGCTTGACTACAATCTCTAATAAAACGACACGAACCAATCACTGCAATGCATCCCATATTCTGCTCAACTATACATCAAACAAACAAACCCGATTTTAAATATTTAGATAACATAATATAATCAAGAAAAAAATCAATATATTGATCTAAAAATTTTCTGATATATGCCTATGAATAAAACTGAAGCATAATGTAATTGTAAATAATATGAAAATCTGTAAATATTATTATGAATATTACAATGAACAATATATATTATTATTTTTCATAACTAAGATGTTCCGGGCAGAGGCCTTTACATCCCTTCAAGGCGTAACCCAAACAATTTAATTTAATTATCTTTGAAGAATAGAAACCCTCAAATTGATTTGAACACGTGACATTTTTTGTTAGAAAAAACCATTAGACCAAAAATCATTTAGTAATGAATAATAAAATTTGAGGCATATAGAAAAAAGGAAGGCAAAAAACTAAAGCACTTTTATATTATGAACTTGAAAAATGTGAATATAAAGTATTTTGATGAATATTCTTTTAAACATAAGGCATCTATGAATAAATTTTGATAAATTTTTACCTAACGCAAACATGACCAAGAAGATGATGGGAAAGACAAGTGAAGAAGCTGTTTTGGCCATTATTTCTCTTAAATTCCACTCCGAGGAGATTTATAGAACTATGAGGTGACAAAATTTTGGAAATACAATTAAATATATGTTTGAACAAAATCATTTCACTGTAATTATCAATATGGAATGAAAACATTTCAACAAAAACAATACTTATATATATATATACGGAATTTCACTCAAGTCATACTGAAGATAATAGTTTTGGTAGGTTATTTAAGTTATGTTTTAGGGTAAGTTTGATTTTTTTTTTTCTTTTTCCATTATTGATGGAAAGAGACTTTCTTAAATTTCATCAATACCACACATTGACAACAAATGTAATTATATATCAACTAGGTAAAAAGGTACTTGAATACAAACCATTTCGAAAAACAAACCTTACCGCTGACTATATGAACTTTTGCAAATAGTCGCAAAACATAAATAATTCACCAAATTAAGTTGACTTTTTAACAAACTAGGGTTTGAATTTTATTGAGCACATTCTTTTTAATATTATGACCTATATTTGTTTGTAAATTTTAGCTATCACAAAAACAAATGGTAATTGGTTTTATTGTGTTTGGGTTTGATTACACTATAGGAAAGAGAAAATGGTCAAAATTATTTATGAACTTTCGTCAAATTAAATACGAATTATGACTCAAATCAAATAACAAACAAATTAATATTGACCAAACGAATTTAAATATAAAATTAATTAACTTTAACATTTGTTACTGTTCCATCATCAAAAAATATCAAACTTTTGTAAATTTCTCAAATTAATTACCAATTCTTATTTAAACCTATTCAAATATGAGCTTTATTAATTAAATCAAATCAAATATGAAATTTTATTCTGACAAAGCCAATCTATCTATATATAAAATTTTATATTTTTAATCAAAATAATAAGTGATAGTTATTTGTGTTTTAACATAAAATTATATATATATTTATAATACTTGTATAGTTAAAAAGAAATATGATGTATAATTTAACATCTGATTTTTTATATGTTAAATAAGATGTATGTAAAATAATATATTTATATATATATATATAATATTTCATTTTGCTTACAAGTAGATATATAATATGATATTCAATTGTGTTAGAAATTTGAAATTTTGAATAGGAAATGGGAGTTAGTAATTCATGATTTATCACTATATTGCTTATGTTTATTTTATTTCATTTTTGTATTGATTCTAATTTTAATCTCAGATGCAAATCTTATATATCAAAGTGGAAGACATTTTCATATTGGATGTGTTATAAACTTTAAGAAAATATTAATTTATAATTCATAACTACTCTTAAAAGTAGATTTAAGGTGGTGTTCGAACCGGGTCTAGCACAAGGGACTAAATCTGAAATTCTGATAAAAGAGAGGGAAGATTGGGTAAGGATTCTTGAGAGCTTTGAAGAAAAGAAGTGTATTGCAAAGAAGAAGATGATTGCTGAGTATAATTTATTAGCTTAGTGTCTGTGTGTCAAAAAGCCGATCCCCTTTTTGAAGGATCCGCTCCTCTATTTATAGATCATAGAGGCGGTTACAAAGTAGATTGAATAAAGAAAAATATACAAATTTCTAGATAAGATCGTATCTAGAAGATTCTTGCTAGATTTTCGGAAATTTTTCATGTCGGAATAGAAAAATTTCCATTTATTTGCTTGCTGACATGTTATCCGACTTCCTTCAAGCTTGGCATGCTTCCAAGAAGGAATTCTTTTGAGTTGAGACTTCGATGTTCTTGCCGAGTTCAATACTTAGCATTTTGTCTGTTGTTTCTCGTGGACCAAAGGATCTCGGATCCACCTCCAACAATTGTCCCCCAATACTCAGGAAATTATTGCTGAATTTCTGAGTTAGTAAGTTTCTCCGCTTCTAGAATCTTCGGTCCATGTGTCATTCCATGATTGAGTTACTAAGGTGGTTTCCTCGATTTCCACCTGTTGAGTAATTATTACTGTTTCCATCGTTTCGGTTTCCGGTAAATTTCTATAAATACTGCGCCATCCTTCTTTTACCATTCACTTCATTCTTGCGATAAATCTTTCCGACTTTGTTTTCATCTCTTTCTTCGTAGTTTTCTTCTGACTTTCAAAAGTTTTCTGATATACTTCAAACACTTTTCTCAAGCGAAAAAATGGGTCTTGATGATTTTGCACTTACCAACGTCGAGGGAGGTTTGAACGCTGCTCTCGATGGAATGGATGCCCGTCCTTCTAGGGGATCTTCTAGGGTTACCCGATCTTCTACCGCGCAAACTCGAGATATTGTTGAAGTCCCTTCAAGTTCTGGTCGCGGAACTTCGCGACCTGCAAAAAGGTCTAGGGCTAATCCGTCTAGGATTACTTCTCCTAGAGTTGTTACTCGAGGTGGTGCTTCTAGTGTTTCTCGAGGGAGAGGAAGGGGCATTCCCGACTTCCATTTTACTCACGACCACTCCGATCCGAGATCTATTTTGGAGTTTCAAACGAAGTGCCCTGATCTGATGCATTAGAGCAGGACTTCATTAAAGCATATCCCTTCTTCGGATCAAATGGAGAATCAGGAGGAATACGAAGACACTGAGTATTTGCTGTTCTGGGTGAGTTCTTTTTCCGAGTTCAGTTTCGTCGTTATTTCCGCTTTACATCTTCTAAATTTTCTTTTTCAAAGTTTTGTAGTTCATCGCCTTTTTGAACAGCAATATGCTGTAGCGCGAGAGATTCCGCGCTAATCCGGATGGAAACATCCGGAGAAATTCTGGCCGAGCTAGCCAAACTCAACTTGAAGCAGTGGAGGCAAGGTCCCGACTTATTGCCACCAGAGAGGAACTCGCTCGTGTGAAAATTGAGTTGAAGGTAGAGTGTGAGAACGTCATTCAGTTGGTGGAACAGAATACGGCTTTGATGGAGTCACTTAAGTGTGCTGAGTTGGATCAGAACAAGGCTTTCAAGTCCACCGAGAAGGCCAACGACAAGCTCGAGGGGCTTCAAACTGAGTTTGACTCTATGAAGGAGAACTTCAACAGGTTCTGAATGATGAGAAAAAGATCTTCCAAGATCTTCACGATCAATTTACCGAATGCTTGAACCGAATTACTGCCCGATTTAATGATTTGGATACGAACCTAGAGGTCTGGTTGTCTTATACCCAATATCTTGGGTCGAAGAATGCTCTCCAATTGCTTTCCACTCGGGGCGTCAACATCCCTTCAGCACTTATTGAATTGATGACTGCTAAGGCGAAGGAGTTCAAGAAAACTAACAATAGGGAGAACTTGACGTCGCTACTTCCTAGAGATTTGGTCGTTCCGGTGTTCGGGATTGGAGAAGCGTCGAACAGTAAAGATCGGACTAAGAATTAGTTCTCCTCTTTTTTTGTCTGAATTTTTGTATTTTTCAGAGTCATCCCTTTGATTCTTGTAACTGCCGTTCGACTTTTTATAAGTCATCTCTTTGATTCTTGTAATCGTAGTTCAACTTCTTATAAGCCATCTCTTTGATCCTTGTAATTAGTTACCTGTATAATGAACAACGTTTTTATTTTGTTAATATGATATTATAGTTCGTTTCGACTTCGAAATCCGAACATGAGAACAGTCAAAAAATTGTCTTGTAATTTTGTATGATAACCAGACAAGTACGAAGTTTAATTCCCGAGGTCTTTTCTTGTTTTCATGCGTTAGCTAAGTTTCTCTCCTAAGCTTGAGAGTTTGATCCCATTTGTTAGGGAGAGAAATTTCACTGTTTGACATTTAAAGTTGAGATTTTAAGACTCAGTTGAAGTTTTAAGAATTTTGACCTCGGAAACAACCTTCATAGCAATGTCGCCTGGAAAATCTGTACAAAGCTATACTTTGTCTTTTTTCGAGAATTTGATCTTGTATTTGCGAGAACTAGGTCTCGGCTAAATATGAGAATTAGATCTCGTATTTTGTTTGCGAGAACTAGGTCTCAGTTTTGAAATTTGTGAGAAACTGGATCTCGGCTTAAGTGGGGTTTGAGACTTGGCTCTTTTTTTTTATTAACGAGAATTATGTCTCAGCGAGGTTTTATGACTCGGCTATATAGAGTGGGATTTTTTGACCCGACAAAGTTTTAAGGCTTGGCTTTGAGTGTTTTTCGAGAATCCGATTTCGACAAATTCAGTGTGAAACTATGTAGAGTCGTACACTGTTGTTTTTTTTTTTTTGCCGAACCGGAGATGGGAACTTATGAAAATTTTATTTAGTTTTAACTGCACCCGAAGGCTATCTACATACCCGTAGGGATCAAGCCAATACGTAGTTCTAATTACATAATTAAGTAGATAAGGATGCGTCAAGTACGCGGAGTTGGCGTGTCTTCAATAGTAATACCGCTTCAAGTTGATGGAGTTCCAACTTTGTGGAATCATCTCTCCTTCCATAGTCACAATCTTATAGACTCATGGTTTTATGATTTCGCAGATGATATATGGCCCTTCCCAGTTGGGATTGAGTTTACCCGCGTTGAGTTCAGCCGTGTTCTCAAACTCTTTTTGGAGTACTAGATCTCCTACTGCAAAGTGTCTTCTACGAACTTTCTTATTGTAATACTTTTTGACTTGTTGTTGATTGTTCTGCACTCGGAGAAGTACTTCGTTGCGTTTTTCCTCCATATCGTCAATACTAGTTTCCATTGCTTTATTGTTTGAGTTTACGTTTTCGGGAAAAATGTTTTTAACGCATGGTTGGTACCAATACTTCCGCTAGAGCCATGGCCTCCATTCCGATGTGACCATAACACGCATTTAACTCGAGAGCCCAATTTCTGTTCTTCTCAGAGAGCCTTTTCTTTATACCATCTATAATCTGCTTGTTTGTCGCCTCTGCTTGTCCGTTTCCTTATGGGTTTCGAGGAGTAGATTTGCTTACTTGGATGTTCCATCTAGAAAAAAAGTTAGTAAACTTCGTCGAGATGAATTGAGATATGTTGTCTGTTACAAACTTGACTACGTCTCTGTCTTTGATGTGCGAATAAGCCTCTGCTTCGACCAATTTTGAGAAGTAATCTGTCATGACAAGCATAAAACATTTTTGGCGAGATGAGGGCAACGGTCCGACTATGTCCATCGCCCATCACATAAACGGATATGGCATAGCTGTAGAGGTTAGCTCTTAAGTTGGGGCATGGATGATGTGGCCATGTCGTTGACATTTGTCGCACTTGGTTGCATATTGCGCATAATCCTTGGCCATAGTCGGCCAATAATATCCGAGAGTTCAAATTTTGTGTACCAGTGATCTTCCACTGTTGTAATTTCCAGTTGCTCCACCACGTGTCTTTTTAATGATATCACCATTGATACAAGTGACGAGGATCCCATTTATACTTCATCGATACACCTTTCGATCGACTTGAGCAGAGAAAGCGCACTTGGCTTTAAGTCGGCGGGCTGCCCACATGTCCTCTGGCACTTCTCCATTCATAATGTACATTAAAATCTCATCTCGTCAGTCAGTCCTCTGTTCGCTGGATTGTTTAATGTTGGCATCTTGGTGTCGGAGTCGTCCCTAGCTTCAGATATTGCCGAGATGAGTTCTTCATCTTCTTTCGGTAAACTTATACTCGGTTGGTCTATACTTTCAACTGGTATTATCCTCCTTTGAATTGGATCTATTGTGGATGTGAGAGCTGCTAAAGCATCAACTGAAGTGTTCTCAGATCGGGAGATTTTGATTACTTTGAACTTCATATCCTTCGTCAAATCTTTGACAACTTTGAGGTATGCTTCCATCCGGTCGTTTTTGGTATCATATCCTCCATTCACTTTGAGGTATGCTTCCATCCGATCTCTTTGGCCAACCTGATTCCTGCGATTAATGCCTCGTACTCTTCTTTGTTGTTGGATGCTGGAAACGCAAGTCGGAACGATTATTCCAAGATTTCTCATATCGATCGGATTGCGATCCCTAAACCATGTTGCGACGATGATCCCTCAACGTAGATTTTCCAAGTCCGATGATCTTTGTCTGATCATAAGGGTTCCATGTCGGGGGCCAGTTCAATTTGAAAGTCGGCCAGTTCTTGAGACTTTGCACTTGTTCTTCCTTTAAATTTGATATCGTATTCGCTTAATTCAATGTCTCACTTAGTTAGCCTTCTGGACTGGTTTGGACTATGTAGAATCATTTGTAGAGGGTGATTGGTTAACACGATGATAGTGTGAGACTGGAAGTAAGGTCGTAACTTCCTTGCCGATGTCACCACTGCTAACACGAGTTTCTGAGTAGTCGGATATCTGGTATCTGCTCCGTCCAAATATTTGCTTGTGTAGAAAATTGGATTCTGAGTTCCTATGTCGTCTCGAACTAGCACGCTGCTGATTGCTGACGCCGAGACTGCAATGTATAAGTATAGAGGTTCTCCATCTTTGGGTCTTGCAAGAATCGGCAGGGTTAAGAGATACTTTTTAAACTCATAAAAAGCATTTCCACACTTCTCCGTCGAGCGTGAGATGAACCAATTTAGAGCGGCTATTCGGCCAGTTAGCCTTTGAACTTCTCTTTTGTTCTTCAGAGAAGGTAACTCTTGGATCGCTTTAATCTGCTTTGGGTTCGCTTCAATTCCCCTTTGAGTGACTATGTAACCGAGAAATTCTACCGAGATTACTCTGAAAGTGCACTTTGCCAGATTGAGCTTCATCTGATATTCATTTAATGTTTGAAAACATCGTACTAGATGTTCGACGTGATCTTCAGCCTTAAGGGACTTGACAAACATGTCGTCTATGTAAATTTCCATTGTTTGTCCGAGTTGATCGGTAAACATCTTGTTTACTAATCCCTGGTACGTCACTCTGGCATTATTCTATAACAGTAAGTTAGTTAAATTGGTCTGGTTTTTCTGGAGCGGGAGGCTCCGTTAATGCTTTGCTTTTAATAGTCGCTGTGATCCTGCAAGATTTGTTTTGTAACGTTGACTCGGCGATGAAACATGTCCGAGACATTTTTTTATCTCTTTGGAGTGTATAAACTCCTTCGCTTGTCGGGATTTTCACACTTTGATGGTAACTTGATGGAATTGCCTTCATTGTATGGATCCAAGGTGTCCCAAGTATCATATTGTAAATTGGCGGTTTATCAACTACCAAGAATTTGATCCATCTGGTAATTCCGGCAACTCGGACTGCTAACTTGATAGTTGTGATTGCATTTATTGTGCTTCCATCGAATACAATCAACGTTCTTTCCACTGGTTTGACTCGTGCGTCTGGTAAAGCCATCTTATCCAATGTCTCCTTGAAGATTAGATCTACCGAACTGCCTGTATTAATGAGGATCTGAGATACGTCACAGTTGGCTACTCATAATTTGACGACTAGCGGGTCATTATATGGGAAGTTTACTCCTTCAACATCCTTGGCGGTGAATGTAACTTCCGAATCGACCGGTCCTAAGCTTTCCTAGATATGATTAAGGTTGACTGCTGCTACGACCTTCCATTCGTACCTCTTAATTGATCTTATAGTATCGTTGCAAAATTGTAATCCTCCCATGATTACATTGACCTCTACTCTTGGGGATTCCGATTCTTTGGTTTCCCAATCTTGTTTTTGCCATTTTGGTTTTTCTTTGGCATTGCTGTCTTGGTTTGCTGCTTTGTAAGCTGCTTCTCGCAACTCGGCTTTTTTCGCTTTTGTGCCTTAAACTTCTGATTTTCTTCTTCCGAAAGGTTCAACTCTCCTTTGATAAATTTCTCGGCAAGTAGCTCTTATAACTATTTGCACTTAGAAGTGGAATGACCAGTCCTATTGTGAAAGGCACAATATTCACTTCAGTTGTAAGTGTTGTTGAACGAATAAGGTGTATTGCTTCATGAATAACTCGGCAAGTTGGTTGAAGCTCTCGATCGATCCAGTTGGTAACTTGGTAAACCATACTATGGCATCGCCGGTTAGATTCTCGGCGAATAGTTGGCAGTAATCTGCGTCCTCCTAGTCGGGATTGTATGTGGTCCCGTTCATTATGACGTTAAAAGCACTCGTGAATTCAATTAGGTCATTAGTCCCATGTATGTCGGGCACCGTATTCTTGGACCCCAATTTACCGAGACTCTCTTTAGTCTTGACACAAAGGGCGAGGTTCGAGCTTGAGCCAAAATTCGCCTAATCTCTAGTGCCGAGGCTGGTAGCTGGATGGAACTGAGACCGCATGTCCTCCATCATCTTATATACAACTGATGCGTCCATTGTAGTCGGTGCTTGTTGTCCTGATGTGTTTGGCATTTTAGTATGTCCTGGTCTAGTCACGTTGGTTGGTTGTGGACTCGGAACTGTTCTAAACAAATTTCTTTGGACGTTGACTAACATTTCTCCGTCTGGCCTGTTGTTTTGTGTTGACGGGAGGCTACTCTCGTTTAGACGAGACTCGATTCTGTTGAATCTTTCCGAGTTTCTTCGATCGGAAGCTTCAAATTGTGCTATCATGTTGCGCACCAAATTCTCGTTTGAAAGTGGTCCTTGCGGTGGACCTGGGAGGGTATCGGCTTCCTGAGAATTTTCTCTGTTCTCCTCCTGAGTTTGAACAGAGTGCAAGGACGATCCGAGAGTCGGATCAATGTTTTCTTGGAGGTTAAGGTTTCTCCTTTTGGGTGAGCTGATGGTTACTTAGTCTTCTACCATCCTTTGCTCCACGTGCGCTTCTTTATTCCTGTGTAAAGAACTCCTTCAATGTCTTCCCCATAGACAGCGTCAATTGTTCGAACTGAGTCTAGCACAAGGAGCTAAGTCCACGATTCTAATTAAAAGAGGGAAGATTGGGCAAGGATTCTTTTAAGGGTTTGGAGAACAAAGAGTGTATCGTGAAACATGATAGTTGCCGAGTACAATGTATTGCTTAATGCTTGTGGCAAAAAGCGGATCCTCTCTTTGAAGGACTTGCCCCTCTATTTATAGACCATAGAGGCAGTTACAAAGTAGATTGGATAAAGGAAAATATACAAATTTCTAGATAAGATTGTATCTAGAAGATTCTTGCTAGATTTTCGAAAATTTTCCATGTCGGAATAGGAAAATTTCCATTTCTTTGTTTGCTGACGTGTCGTCCGACTTTCTTCAGGATTTAGCGCGTTCCCGAGAAGGAAATCGTCCGAGTTAAGACTTCGATTAACTTGCCGAGTTCGAAACTTGGAATTTGGCCCATTGTTTCCATGGACTAAAGTATGATATCAGATCCACCTCCAACAATAAACTTTAGGAAAAAAATTAATCTATAGTTCATAACTACCCTTAAAAATAGACTTAAGGTGAGTTTCACTATAATCTTATATATAAAAATTAAAATTAATATAGAATTAATATAATTTTTTTTAAAAAACTAAATTTTTAATTAAAATATATAGGCTATCTAATGGCGTGGCCCTTAAAACTTCTAATCAATATGAATCAAACAAAAACTTTTGTATAACGAGAAGCTATGAAATATTTTGCAACTATGTTAATGAGCGGAGTTACTTTGAAAGTTAAAATTAGAAAATAATTTACTTCCATCTATTTTTAAAAATTACGTTACAATTGTATGTATAACCACGAATAAGCCATGAAATATTTTGCGACTATGTTAGAAAAAGACACTTTAAACCACCATAGGATAAATTTGGTTTACAGTTTTTAGAATAAATTAGTTTATTTAAAAGAAAATTAAGTATCTGATTTACAGTTTTAGGATAAATTTGGTTTATCATTGTCCATACATAGGAGAAACACCAAATTTTAAGTTTTAACCATGACGAAGGAATATTCGATTGAAATGATCAAATGATTACAAAAGAAACCAAACATTGGTTGCTACTCTGCAACCAAATAAGAAAAGAAACAACAAATTCATTATTTTTGTTACATTGAAACTGCAGCAACACGAGTTGTTGTTGTTGCCTGAAGGACTCCTTTACCTGAAGATGACGAATCAACCACAGTCACTCTTTTGCGTCCAACTCCAACACCATTCTTCTTCAATGGATCAAACTCTTGTCTCTCAAAATTCACACCAAATGGACTTCGATCACGTTCTTGTTTGTTTGATCTACTCATTCGATCTGTCGACTCAGCTGAATTGGGTTCCCATGAAGATCCAGGTCGCTGCACCACGCAACTGCTTCCCGTAATACTGTTGCTTCCTGAAGATTCTTGCTCTTCCATGTCCTCTAGCGAAGAACCACCTCTCTTAACAGTCACATATTTCTCGAAGCTTGGCTCCATTAGGTCTGCTTTCTTCCCTGCTGCGGATGTGAAACTGAGCTCGGTTCTTTGATGCTGATTCGTTGTAGAGTTGAGATCTGCTACTGCTTCGACGATGGAACTAGCCTTGGACATAGATGATGAATTTATGGCATTGACATTGACACTCTTCTGGTGAAAATTCTGAATGTCTTCTAATAACAAAGCTGTGTAAGATGGTAATGGTGGTGCATTGTTGTTCTTGTTGTCGATGTTGTTTGAGAGCAATGCTTCAGGACTGAAATCGAAATCACGGGACTTCCTCAAAGATCTGCTACGGCTCATAATTTGAGGCTTAGCGAAATCAGTTCCAGATGACAACACTATCTTACATTCTTCCACTGCCTCTTGTTGCTCTTTGATGGCACGAATCGGGCTTGCGCTTCTGCGAATTGGCCCTTGAGTCATGGTTTTGGTATTCGGACCAGGATTCAGCTTCTGAAACAATCAAAACATTATAAACTAAGCAGCATTACAACAAAAGCCAAATACTTCTGAAACACAAACATTACAAATTTATGCCAACAGAACCAAAATACTTGATTAGATTCATCACAATCTAAGTAAAATTTCAAATACCTGAGCCATGAGATTTCCAGATTCTTTAACCAATCCTTGACTTTCATTGTCTTTGTTCATCATTCTTTTGTTGCAATTTGGGTTACCAGATCCCAATTTGTCCCCTTGAGACAGTGGAAACGCCACTGAGTTAGGGTCAATCTCTCCCAATGGGTTCCTCCTGTACGGAGAATGATCTGTTTTCCGGCTAAGCTTCGACGGCGAGGGCTGACTCGCTGCTCTTGCCGGTGACTGTGACCTCGGAGACGCAGCTTTTCCGACGTTTCTCTTCACAGTAATTCGTTTTACAGAAGCATCTCCGTTGTTACTCGAAGCCTTATCCGTTGCAGGAACCGATACAAATTTCGCTGGTCTATTGTTACTCGAGTTCATTGAGCTACCACTGGAATTAGGGTTAGGGTTAGGGTTTATCTCCGATCTTCTTCCCGGAGATCTACTTACTCGTCTACTTCCACCACCACCATTACCACTTCCTCTCTCTCTACTTCCCGATCTATAACTCTTCGAATCATCCCTTTCTCTGCTCGGAGTTCGTCTTCTCCGTTCTCGAGGCGAATCGCCACCACGATGACGTTGCCGATGAATCCGTCGCTCAGCTTCTTCTTCCTCTCCGCCATCTTCAGCATCCGCGTCACCACCGTCACGACTCCGTTCGTTTTGATCAAAATCGAAACTCCTCTTTGATCCAGAATATCTTCTTGTTTTAGCAGCAGCTGAGTTGCTTCGGCTTAATCTCCCACATTGAATCAATATAGCATCCACATCAACTGTGTTATGATTTGAACCGGTTGATTTCTCCTCAGAAACCGAAGAATCCTCCGGATCTGTCGTCGTCTTCGATGACCTCTCATGGCTTCTCCGATGTTTAATGACAAACACTTCTTTCCTCGGTTTGCCATTATCTTCTATCTCTACTTCTTGTTTGACTTCATTCCTTGGTTTTGTTTCTTCTTCTCTAATCTTCTCTTGTGCTTCAGTCTCTAACTTCAGAGGTTTATCAATGGTCGATTTGTTCTGTTCCGGTGACTTTACAGAACAAGATCCGCCAATTGGAGAAGAAGAAGATGGAGAAGTCTTCTTGCTGAGACAGCATCCCATTTTACGAAGAAATTGAAGCAGAAGCAAGAAATTGAATTGGAAGTAGCAAAAAGAGCTTTTCAAGGATTGAGAGTGAAAGAGAATTCAAAATTTCAAATTCTGAGGAGAATCAACCTTTTTCTTAAAAAATGCTATTAGAGACAGAGACAGGTCCCTTGTGTTTATTAAAATTCTGAATATGGCTACTTACTTTTTGTATTTGCTTTTAGGCCCCCAAATAATAATAAGTAACTCCTCCTCTTCGCCACGCAATATTGGACTAGATTGAACACTTTGAGGAATTGTGGGGTGAATTGAAATTAA
The DNA here is from genome assembly GCA_900406405.1 of Lepidium africanum. Taxonomy (NCBI): domain Eukaryota; kingdom Viridiplantae; phylum Streptophyta; class Magnoliopsida; order Brassicales; family Brassicaceae; genus Lepidium; species Lepidium africanum. The sequence continues at coordinate 5,862 of OVAX01003434.1, read as the reverse complement.
CAATATTATCACTAAGAAAGAAAAAGAGAAGGGACACGTGAAATAGTTGGCAAAAAGAGAGCCGTTAGACGTTAAAGGTACAGAGAGCAGTCGATAATTATGAATATTTTATAAATTCGTCGTTTGGAACTTACTGTTTGTTCGTTTTTTCAAAACGAAATCATTCTCTTAGTTTTTAACAAAACCTTTAATGTATGCAAGTTTAAATTTCCAACGGCTAATTAAAGGTATGTTATGTGTTTTTTCGTCCCGTTATGAAAAGAATCTCGGAAGCTTTCCATGGTAACCTTAGTAATACTGTAACTAGTAGCTATAGTTTGCATTCAGATTGGATTTTCAGAATTAGACCACAAGGATCCATATAGAAACCAAAGTATAATATGAGTTGGTTCATTTGGGATATTTTTAGAGTAAAAAAGACGAAAATTCTTATTTATGGATAAAAATTCTGGTTTTTTCATCACAAAAAAAAAAAATTTCATTGCTAGTTGAACATGAATTAAAAGCATATAATAAAATCAAGACTCTATTGAGATCTAAGTTCTTCAAGAAGAGCAATAACACATTCGTCATCTCTCTTACATAATACGTCTCTTAACTATTAATTTAAACTCTCTTTTCTTCTTTATCTTTGATTTCTATAACTTTTAATTATAAAACTAACTTTTTGTTCGCAATAACATATTTATTATTTTCTTTTACATAATAAATCTCTTAACTATAATCTTTTTTCTTCCTTTGTTAAACAGCTCTCTTTTCTTTCTTATCTTTGATTTCTAGAGCTTTTAATCATAAAACTGATTTTTTTGGTTTGCAATATTAGAAGGTTTTTCATATGTCAAATTTTTGTTAACTTGTATCACCATATTGGTTGTCTTATCTTTTATTAATGAATTGAGTAAAGTTGACAAAGACAAAATCTCTTCCCTGCATATGATACAAAGACTATAAAGTTAACACACACATGTTCTCAAAGATCATATAACTAAGTTAAAGAATTTTTAGTATCTTTCTGAAACTTGCTTTGTAGTTCAATGCCTACTAACAAGTTTGAATTAGTGAGCACTTTTTTTCATTCACATAAATTTAACACTTGAGTCATTGTTTAGTGCACATCAAAACCTTAAAAGTATATGATATGTAAGATAATTCATATACAGATCTAGAATATGACCATTTGTGCAAGATATGTAAGATAGTTCATATACAGATCTAGAATACTTGTAATATGACCATTCTTCAAATACCTCAATTTCGTTCTTTCTGTATTCTTGTATTTGGAGAATGATTTCATTGATATGCTGCATTTTGGGGAGAAGCAATACTTATGCTTTCTTTTGTTGTTACAGACTTTGTTATCATACCATAGCATTTGAAAGGTGCGTATTCGAGGTTAGCTAATTATCTTGAACTATATATAATAAATACAAGAAAAATCCGGAAAGATAACTTGAAACATTTTCCCAATATTAAAATATATGAAATATCTGAAATTGATCTTTGTAGATAAAGTTTTATGGACTTTTTTATGATCAAACCCAAACTCTAATGGTGGGTAAAAATCATTATAACAAGACCGAAGGAATCAAATTAATGTTTTTCTTGTTTATATGTTTGTAGAATGGACAAATCCTTTGAATTACATGTTAAAAACACTTTGTAAGAAGAGAGCCAAACATGAAACTATGAGCCTATGGCTAAAGAGACATACTCAGACAACAAAAGAATGTTGTTCTTAGACGAAATTAGTACACCGTTAAAAGTCGAGAATGAAACTCCTATTTCTATAGTTAAAAGGTTAATCAAAGGTATCAGATTCAGTAACTGATAATTCATATTGGGAAAGCTGTAACTTATTGGAATTTGTTTCAGAAAGCAGTGGAACTTAAACATGTGTCCTCCTAAGGATATTGTATTGCCATATGATTGTAAAGATATATTATATATGAGTAGATATATAATTTGATTTTGGTTTGACATATCTAAAGCTTCCATTAATGCATGTTTATATTTTGCTAATAAACTAAGCTTTCTGTTCTATAATTTTGAGACCGTATTTTTTTTTTTTATCAATATTGGATCACAACTGACCGGCCCATTAACCAAATTCCAATATAATATAAGCGGTGAGACTCGATTCCGAGATATGTATTTAGAACTGTAAAATTTCCAAATCAAAAATAACATCTTTAAAAAATAAAGATTTTGAGCTCTGTTCTTAGTTTCAACTTCCTCTACCTCTTTTGCATTCTCTGCAGCTTCATCCAATTCTTGTGAAAAATTATAAGACAATCCACCAAATATCATCAACCTATATCCTCACTGTTTCGGCGACAACAAATTTCTGTTTGAAACAAAAAATACAATGATGCTTACAATTCTTCTGGTTATATTAAGAATTTAGATGATAGAACTTTTGGACAAGAATTCATAGAATATTTTGTTTAAAAAACTATCCCACATTATATCGGGAGTATTAGCCTAGTTACAATAAATTTAAGTCAAATGAAAAAATATATATAAAAACTTTAAGACAAATTAAAAACCTTAAAACAAATTACAAATTTAAAGCACATTATATGAACATAAATATTATAAGTAATTTTATATTTTCGTGTAATATTGTGTGTAATATACTCTTTTTATCTCATAATATTTGATGTTTAAGGTATATGCACAAGAATTAAGTGAAATTAATATGAGTAAGTAGTAGAATTGAAGGAGGAAAATTGATAAAACTTTTGTATTGGAAATCTAAAACATCAAATATTTTAATACAAAAATTTAACTCTAAAACATCATTTATTATGAGATAGAGAGGGTATTTAATTGTATGTTTTATATATATTTATGAAGTTTTATCATATTATTAAATTTTATTAATTTCAGTGCTTATAATAGAAAAAATTAATGGTTTTAAGAGTTTTTTTTTGAAAATTATTATTGGAATTCTCAAACCTCCAACTTTTATTTTGAGGTTTCAACATTTAAGACTTCGAAACTATTTGTTGTTTATAATTTAATTCCTTTATTTATATGTAACATTAATTATGGTAATAAATGTACTTATATGTAACATTAACTATAGTTTTTAATTTATTTATATGTAACATTAAATATAGTTTTAACTTTATTTATATATAATAAGTGTTCAAACTGGATTTAACATAAAGACTCTAAATCCTAAAATCTGATTAATAGAGGGTAGAAAGGACAAAGACTCTTGAGAAATTATAAGAAGTCGATTGCCAAAGAGCAAACATTGTCGAGATAATTTATATTGCTTAATGTGTGATTGCCAAAAAACAGATCCCTTGTTAGGAGGATTTGCTCCTCTATTTATAGATCATAGAAGCGGTTACAAAGTAGATTGTAAATAGGAAATAATACAAATTGTTTAGATTTGCTGTTATCTAGAAGATCTTAGCTAGGTTTTCGGAAATTTTCCATATCGGAATAGGAAAATTTCTATTTCTTTGTTTGATGACGTGTCATCCGATTTCCTTCATGCTTCACGCACTCCGAGAAAGAATTCTCCCGAGTTGGTAGAAGATACACGAGTTGATAATTCAACAATCTTGTCGAGTTCAAGACTTAGAAATATTTGTCCATTGTTTCCCGTGGACCGAAGTAAGATCTCAGATCCACCTCCAACAATTGTCCCCCTCCCTAGACTCAGAAATTATAGCAGAATTTTCGAGTCGGAAAGTTTACCTGCTTATGGAATCTTTGGTCCACGTGTCAGTCTGTGATTGAGTTACTCTGGTGGTGTTCTAGGTTTTACGCGGGTCATCATTCCGCGCCGATTCAACTTCCTATAAACTCCTATAAATACTACCCCAGTTTCTTTACTTTTTACTTTCATCCGAGATTAATGAGGTAACTTCTCTCTCTTCTTTCTCTCTCTACTTATATTATGAGTTGCTGTTGTTTTTTCTTTTATAAAATATTGTGGAGATGGAAAGAGATAGATCTGAATCTAGTTCGGAGAATTCTGACTCTAATTCTTCTTCGACTTCTAGTAGTAGTAGAACAGAGGATAACTTAGAGTTGAATAGTCCTGATAATGACTTTATCGTTCATGGAGGAGTTAACCGACTAGGTTATTCTTCTCGTACTACTGTTATTACTCTAATTCCTGCCGACCGCCTTAATCAATTAGATGAATGATATGATGAACTTGGCATTGGTTCATTAATTATCTATGCGAAAAGGTTACAGAAACTTTACGCCTCGTGCCCAGCTATGAAGAAAGTTAGTATTGAACTTCCTGATTCGACACTCGTCCTTGGACCCCCATGCGGTTATATTGCTGTTTACGATTGGTGGTTCACGAAAGCCAAGATGTGGCTTCCTATTCTGGATTTTCTTCCCATATATTGCTTTGCTCAAAGGATTGCGATGACTCAGCTCGGTCTAGCTGGCATCGCGAATATTCTTAGGGCTCTGATTTTAGGTAGCAAAGCTGGAGTCGATGTTTCAACTCGACTCTTAGAGAATATGACAGATTTCTGTGAAGTCAAGGCTTCTAAATGAACAATTTTTGCTAGGGCTAAAAATATCCTTCAGTTCTTAAAAGATCCGACTTCGAAGGTAACGGATTGGAAGAACCGTTATTTCTTCGTTCATCCTAATGAAGTCTTTCGTTCGTGCAAATATCTGGAATTTTTGATTCTTTGGGCAAAGACACCCGATAGACTTCTAGGTGTTGTGATGCTTCAACATCCTTTGTTCTTTTTTAGATATTTACATTTGCTTCTTTTTATTTTGTAGTGAAGCACCCTTCGACATCAGCTCGTCCTCCTCTTAGCAATCATCAAGTATTGGTTGATAGATGTTTTGGAGTCCCTCGGCTTAGCTGGAAGTTTCTACCAGACAATCTTTTTAAAAGAACTGCTTCGCGTTACTCAAAAGGTAAGTTGTCATCATTTTACGAAATATCAAATTCCCTTTGCCTTGCTTTGGTTCTTAACTGTTGTTCAATTCTTTCAGGAACTTTACAATCGGCATAGGGGTTGATGACTTTACTATGCCAAACGTCTTTGGTGGTTTAGACACCATTCTCAGGGATGTTCCGCCTTCTTCTGCCGAAGTTGGCGATCATCCGACATCTGATCCTATCCTTGAAGAGGACTTGGCTACCGAAGTGCAGCAAACAAAAATTCTCGAAGCTCCTATAATCGACTTGGATCTTCCTAAAAAGGATATTTTGGCCTCTAAGGCCAAAACTGACCCATTTGAGAAAGTCAGTATGGGTTCGAAGGATCCTCCATCTTCCAAAAAAAAACGACAAAAACTTTGGTTAAAGTTAGGGAGATCGAAACTCCCAAGGCTCCAGCTGGGTCCTCGGGTTTAAAGAAGAAACCCGAGAAGAAGAAAGTGAAAGTTGACTCCGACGCACTAGGTAAAACTTTCAAATTTTCTTTTGCTAAACACTTAAACGACGAGGTGATTAGACGTAGCTCGGTGATACCAGATCGTGATGGTGCTCTTGAAATTGCGAGGATGACGGCGAGTAAATGCAAGGAGCCTGTCCCTCTGGTTAAAGCATCTCCCAGCAAGAAAAACAAGGTTCCTGGAGACTTTCGCTTCAAGTACGATTTTAGAGAGTCAGCTCCAACTAAGGACTGTGATACACAGAGGTTTAACCCTATATTCCTACTGCAAGTGCACAGCAAATCGAGTAGTACTCTAGGGGTCGAATCAATAAAGACCAAGCTATTACACTATCAATTCTGAGACTAAACTAGAGATTGTAAGTCAAGTATGAACTAAACAAGATTTAAACGAAATGAAATCAGTAACCTAAAACACCAAGCTTAGGGAATTCAACAGGAAAGTAAGGAAGTTGAATTAGGGAAC
>OVAX01003433.1:0-19747 GCA_900406405.1 Lepidium africanum | reverse complement strand
AGACTCTATAAAAGGACTTATATCATGGCTGAAAAACCGGAAAAACCATGATATATCAACACACAACATTGTGTAAGGCCCCAAGACCACATTCTGGTTCCTGTAGAGAGTTTATTCTTGATAGCTAACCAGGTAATAAAGGAATGTCAAGGAATGCGTTGAGAAAACCAAACAATGCGAAACCAAAACATTCGTGGACCACGCTGGCGAATCAGGTTCCAGGTTGCAGAAGAAGAGAAAAAATCTCGATATGAATCTGGAGAGTGTTTCCAAAAGTAGGAGTCATGACCAGAATCAGAATCAGGAACCCGAGAGCGATATACTATATCTAGAATATGCGGAAAACGACGTCTCACAATGAGATTTTGCCAAGAAGTGTCTTCAAAAGCAGCAACCACAGTAGTATAGCGATTCAGACAAAAAAAATGAGTGCCATTACATCCTACCAGATCAATAAGTTTGCCCACTCCACAAATCAATAGGTTTACACAAATCAAGTGGTAAGAATATGAGAGGAGTCTTTTAAAGATCTGAACCAAGACCACCTTCCTCACGAGGCAAACAAAGATCAGACCAACAAACTTTAGGCTTTGATTTGATATTTGGAGAGCCAGACCATAAAAAAGCAGCACAGAGCCTTTCAATCTCCTTGAGACATTTAGAAGGAAGCTGAAAAGTAGCGCACCAGAAATTAGTCGTACTATGAATGACTGAGCATATGAGCTGCAAGCTCCCAGCATAGGATAAGAATTTAGAGGCCCAAGAAGAAAACCAAGATCTGATCTTGGAAAGAAGAGGAGCATAATCAGATTGAGACATCGATTTTGTTGTAAGAGGGAGACCCAAATAGCAAATGAGAAGAGAGCCATTCGGAATACTAGCTGTATACAAAGTAGAAGTGTGGTTATAATCTGCTGTAAAAATCAAAAATTTTTCCATGTTGATATTCAAACCAGAAACACTTCCAAAATGTTCCAAGATAGAGAGAACCCCCTAAATTGAGTGAAGAGAACCATCTATGAAGACTAAGATGTCATCTGCAAAGCTTAAATGAGTGAGCTTAACTTCTTTGCATTGAGGATGATAGCTGAAAACACGAGCCTCTACTGCTTGATTTAAGAGCTTGGAAAGGACATTGTTAATGATTATATAGATGTAAGGAGACAAGGAGCACCCTTGTCTAATCCCGTGAGCACTTGAAAAGAATCCCTCAAGATCACCATTGACTAAAACTGAAAAAGAAGCAGTTTAGATACATAAGTAAATCCAATGAATGAACAAATCTGGAAGATTCATAGCTGTGAGAACATTAACAATGAAAGTCCAGTTAATAGTATTAAAAGCTTTGGCTATGTCAAACTTGATTGCACAGCGGGAAGAAATGGATGACTTGTGGTAATCCTTAACAACCTCTGTAGCCATTAGAACATTTTCTAACAAGAGGTGATCCTTAATAAAAGCACAATGATTGGGAGATAATAGCATCCGGAAGGATTCTCTTAAGGCGATTTGCTAAAATCTTGGAAATGACCTTATATAGGAGGTTGCAACAAGCTATTGGTTGATAATCTTTCATAGAAATGGCATCATCATGCTTAGAAACCAGAGCATAACAGTAGCATTAACACCTTTAGGTAGAAAACAAAAGGCAAAAAAAGATTACACAACAATGATGAAATCATGCCCAACAATACTCTAAGCTGCCTTATAAAATTCCACAGGGAAACCATCAGCCCCCAGGGCTTTATTTGATGGCATGGAAAAAACAACAGCAGTAACTTCCTCAGCACTAATATTAGCAACAACAGCAGACGCCAGCTTATTTGGAAAAGAATAATCTATAAGAGAAGTCAGTTCCAAAGGCAAAAGGTGGGTTATGTTGGAGAAAAGTGGAGAAGTGGCTTACAGCCTCACGCTTGATATCCGTCAAATCAGTAAGAATGGAGCCAGAAGAAGATTTAATCCTACGTATAGCATTACGACCATTAGGAGTCTGAGTTATGCGGTGGAAAAAACCAGTGTTATGATCTCCTTCTTTGAGCCACTTAATCCTTGATTTCTACTTAAAAAACTGCTCTTCAATATAAGCTAAATGCTGCCATCGAGAAGAAGCATCAGTGACTACAGAGAAAGAAGCACTAGAAGGATTCAGAAGAGCATACTCTTGAGGTGTACATAAATCAGTATAAGGAGCTTTTGCACGAAGAGGAATGTTTCCAAATTGAGACTTATTCAAAGAGCAAAGGATTGGTTTAAGCATTTTTAGCTTCTTGTGGAACATATGCAAAGCTGCACGAGAGTGAAATAAAGGAGCAGATTAGGAACAAGATGCGGAAACAAGAAGGAGGAACTGCTCATGATTTAAGAAGCAGAAATAGTGAAAAGGCTTTGGATTTCCAAAAGCAGAAGAAGACAATCTGATCAGACACCTTGTGTGATCTGAAATACCATTTGCTTTAAAATCTGCAAAAGAGTGAGGGAGATAGATTAACCAATATACGTTGACCAAAGCCCTATCTAACCTCGTAGCAACTAGGTCTTATGTCCTCTTATTGCTCCAAGTATAGAGAGGACCAACATGAGGTAAATCAGTGAGATCACTTCTTGAGATAAAATCCTGAAAGTGACATATACCCGCATCATGAGTAGTGTAAGTATTAGAATGTTCAGAAGGTGATAAAATGTCATTGTAGTCGCCAATTAAGATCCAGGAAAGAGAGAGGTGAGCATAGCTAGCTTTAGAAGCTATCAAAGTATTATATAAATCCCGATGATCTTGCTCAAAATAAGAGGCATAGATGGCTGTACAGATGAAACTAAAACCAGAGGCAACAATAGTTATGCCACAAGAAATATGTTGAGAGCTTTTGTCCAAAAGACAAACTTGAACAGTAGCTGAGAAACATAACCAAATCATTCCCAAACGATGGAGATCATAATTAATTTTAATATTCCAACCAGGAGCACAAGAGTTTAGAATGGGAAGACAACAATTTTCAAGAACTCTAGTTTCCAGAAAACAACAAAAATCCTATAAAACTTCACTAATCCATTTACGTACAGTAGCATGTTTCCAACTAAAGAAAGATGTCATTGCTTCCTAACGGAAGTTTTCTTAGAGGTAGATGTACCATAATCAATAGGAAAATCCAAAGATTTGATGATCGGAATTCGAGAAGATTTTCTGACCTTCTTGGCTCTAGAACGGGTACCAGTTTTATGAGCTTGAACTGCCTTAGCTTTAGCAACATTTTGATTAGGAACATTCAGCATCAGAGTGTGATTTTTCTGAGTCAAACCATTATCACCATTCAATTTAAGTATTTCTCCTTCTTCATGTAAAGTATCCAAGACCTGAAAACAGGATGAGGAACCTGAAACATGAGATGCATTACGAAGAGAATTGGATACAAGAATAGTAGGATTAGTAAGAGATGAAGAAGTACGAACTGATTTTCTGATGGTGGTCCAGTCAACAGACTTGGAACCATCATCAGATTCCTAAGGAGAAAACCGGATCAAATGATCACCACCAGTAGGGATAGAAATATCAACCATTGGGGTTAAGTCCTCAGGAGCAGGTACAATTGGTAGAGTAGGAGCAAACACAGAGCCAACAACTGGCTCAAGAGATGGGGCAAAATGCACTATAGATGGAGAAACAGTAGGCATTGCAGGGACAATAACATCGTATTTTGGATAGAAACATGAGAGACCAGAGCTGAACTTTGTTTCAAAGAATCAGAAGTTGTGGTAAGAACTGAGCAATTCTTGGAGAGATGACCCTAGTTCTTACAAAAGTCACAGTGAGGAGGAAGCCAGGGGTATGATATCATGATTTGAGAGGCAGGAAACATACCCTTAGAAACAAATAATGAAGAAGGAAGTTATTTCTCCAAATTAACCTCCACCAGCACACATACAATATCTAATCGCAAACATTTTTCAGTGGACGGATGTAACCTGATCGGTTTACCAATATGGCTAGCTAAATAACTAATGCCCGTGAAAGAGAAAAGTTGACTAGGAACATGAATCAAATCAACCTATATAGGAAGAGAGGATTGCTCAGGAGTCTGAGTTGCAGTTTCCAGAGACCAGTTTTGGACAATCAGAGGTTTGTCACCAATATACCAAAACTGCCGGCAAAGAACTCGAGTTCTGGTCAAATCATCATCAATGCAAAATATGACAGAAGTAGGTCTGATAAAAGTAGCAGTAATCTTCAAATTCTTCTTCATATTTTGCCAGATACGGTTAACAGTGGCATGGAGAGTACCAATGTGAGGAGCCTCACCAATGAAATGCCCAATCACAGAATTAGACCATAGAGGAGTAGACACAGTAATCACATCATCAAGAATCACAGCAGAAACAACACCATTAGATATCTCAAGAACTAATTCAAAAGCACTAACAGAAGTAAATGATTTACGAGCAATAGAAAACCAAGCTAAAGGCTTAGTGACCTTAGAAGGAGAAGATCCTGAGTCAACATGACTAGGTGGAGATGAGACTTTGGTTGGAGAAGAGCCAGAAACTACAGTCAGAGAACCAAGAGAAACAACGACTGGAGGAGATTTAGAGACCTCAACCAAAGAAGATAAATGACTAGCAAGTATTGAGTTCAAATTGGATGAGATACGATCCAATTTGGGGAAGAAACACAACTCACTAGAGATTTTTGCAGAGAAGGGAATTCCAGATCCGAAGACAGAGGTAAATCCATGGATGAATTAGAGATTGAAGCAGAAACGGCACCTGGTAAGAGAATATCGGCCATGGAGGCCAAGAAGTAGAAGGAACTGGATATACCTCGATTTTTATTGGTTTTCNCAAGAAGTAGAAGGAACTGGATATACCTCGATTTTTATTGGTTTTCAGCTCATTTATTCGTTTGTTTTCAGAGTCTTTGTCTGCATTTTAGAGTCTTTTCAGGTGGAAAATGAGAAGAACTTGGATTACACTCGTGGAGTTTCGTTTGGAAGGATTTGGAGCATTTTTCGGATATTCAGCAAAAGAGTAATGATCGATCGATCAACACCTTACCCGATCGATCACCTTCTTCAGCCAAAGCTGCGCTCAACCTATTGATTGACCTCACACCTCATGATCGATCGATCACACCTACACTAGAAGCAGCGTTCTACACTAGAAGCAACGCTCTACACCTACACCTACACCTACACCTACACCTACACCTACACCTACACCTACACCTACACCTACACCTACACCTACACCTACACCTACACCTACACCTACACCTACACCTACACCTACACCTACACCTACACCTACACCTACACCTACACCTACACCTACACCTACACCTACACCTACACCTACACCTACACCTACACCTACACCTACACCTACACCTACACCTACACCTACACCTACACCTACACCTACACCTACACCTACACCTACACCTACACCTACACCTACACCTACACCTACACCTACACCTACACCTACACCTACACCTACACCTACACCTACACCTACACCTACACCTACACCTACACCTACACCTACACCTACACCTACACCTACACCTACACCTACACCTACACCTACACCTACACCTACACCTACACATACACCAGAAGCTATGTGGGAGATCGACCGCTCATCAGTGATCGATCGATCAACCCCTTGATCGATCAATCAATGAAACTACAAGAGATAACCTAATTTTCTTGTTTTGTACCTACGAGTCATGGACCATATAAATACTCTTCTTATTATTTCGTTTTACAGAGAGCAGACTTGAGAGAGATCGTTTTACAGCAGTTTTAGCTTTTGTAAGCAGGGAGAAGAATTCCTCCACACCTTGAGAAGAATTTATGAACCCTTTTTATATTTCTATTGCAATTTCATGTTTTTTTCTACTATGATTTCTGTTTCTATTCCAATCATGTCTGAGTTGTTCTCTTGTCAGGTTAAGGGATTCTAGGGATTTAGGAATCGATGCTTGGGGATTAGATATGATTGATTGTTAGAAGTTCTCCATCTAAACTCTTGCTTAATGCTTAAATTAGCCTGTTAGCCTTCCAAAAATTTTGTTAAGAACCAGAAATAGTTTAGATGAGAAATTGATTGTCACCAACGATAGTTGATAGTTAGAATGAATTGTAGATAATTGAACCCATTTGGTAATGCCAATTTGCTTCACTAGGACCAACGAAAGTTAGGATTTTCTGGGTTGCTAGATTGAGTGATAAGTGCCATGACAGTGGGCTTGTCAAACCTTTATGTTCAAGTCGAGAATAGAGCTGTAATTCCCTAAATAATATCCCTGATTAGATTCCTAGTTCCTGATGAATACTTTATGCCTTATGTTTTTATTATTGACTGAAAACTGTTTAAGTTGTTAGATTTTCATCTCTAATATCGATTTGGTATAGCTTGAAATAAAATAGATAGTCAAAAGTGCAAACTTGGTTCTTCGTGGATACGATCCTTAAGTACTACTACTTCATTGCTGTGCACTTGCAGTAGATTATTTAGGGTAGAACCTGACACACATCAAGTTTTTGGCGCCGTTGCCGGGGAACCAATTGGTTGCCTTTTGATTGATATTTAGTTTCTAGTCTATACTCTTTACTTACATTTTTAGTTTAGTTTTGTTTTTGCTTTTCTTTCAGTTTATGGTCAGAAGAATTCAAGGATCAGAAGTCATGCTAAACTTTGATAACGAATCACTTGATAGGATCGAGAGAGAACAGAGGAGCAAGAGCGATGGATCGTGACAACCAGCAGCTTTCAGACAATCCTAAACTGAGAACAACTTCCAAGGGAATCAAAACATGCAGCAGACAGTTGAAGAGCTGCAGAGGGATTTAGCTCAGCTTAGGAGGCAGCATGAACAGCCTCAACATCGAGCCATTGGTGATATGGATACTCCTCACACATATTACCAGAATAGATCAGCTATACGTCCCCCACCTATCCAGAGACAAGACTATGAAATCAAGCCTCAGCTTATTGGTTAAGTGAAGCAATACATCTTCAATGGTCTCCCATGAGAGAATCCGATGATCACATCGAGAATTTTGAGAATGTGTGTGCAGTACAACAAGTTCGAATGGAGTCCATGCGGACTATGTTAAATATAAGTTATTTCACTATTCACTTTCTGACAAGGCTTCAAGATGGTTACGATCTTTACCTCCAGGTTCACTCACTACTTGGAAAGAAGTCAGAGCAGCATTCTTAGATCAGTTCTACACCAAATCGAAGACTGCAGCTTTGAGAGGAAAAATTTCAGTGTTTCAGCAACGTTCTGGTGAGTCATTGAATGAAGCTTGGGAGCGTTTCAAGGAGTATTAGTGAGATTGTCCACACCACAACTATTTAGATGAGCAGTTGCTTAATACCTTCTATGGTGGAATCGAGTGGGAGTACAAGAACTCTCTGAATACTGCAAGTAATGGAGACTTCATGACTAATACTAGAGATGAAGCCTTCACCCTCATCGAAAACTTAGCAGCAAGTTTTGGTAGTCACTGTCCACAGTATGACCGAGAGAGAAAGGTCAACAGCGTGGAAATTCAGAGGATAGATGAGATCACTGAGAAACTTGACATGCTTATCAAAGCTAATCAAGGAAATCATAGGGGTATGCATTAGCTGGATGACAGTAGAGAGGTAGCTAAGGTTCAGGATGAATCCGATAGATCGGAGGAGTAGAGAAAATTCGACTATGTCAACTGGCAGCACAGAGGACCGAATCCGGACTATCTTTCCTACAGCACAGAGGACCGAATCCGGCCTTTCTTTCCTACAGGAGCATGAACGTGGATAATCCACAAGATGTCATTTTCCCAGCTCCTGCAATGCCTCAGGGATCGCCTTTCCAAGGAAAACCTTTTGTGTAAAATCTTGGTAAGAGATGGAACAACCAGAAACCGTACAATCAGAACTCTTGAGGAAGCAACTGTCAGAAACCGTACAAGCCATATCAGCAACAAGCACCATCACAACAAGCTCCAGTGAGCTCTTCAGGTACTTCAAACGACGAGATCAAGGCATTGATCTAGCAGCTTACAACTGAGCAGCAAAAAACCACACGAGAGCTCAATACGATGGTAGACAACATGTATAACGATTTGAACAGCAAGTTTGAGTCAATTTCCGTGCATTTGAAGAAGCTAGACACTCAAGTAGCTCAAAATGCTGAAGCTATGAGAAGACCACAAAGAGTTATACCGGGAAAAGTTGAGAAGAATCCGAAGGAGTCTTGCAATGTTGTAAAATTAGAAATTGAGTAGTGTAATGAGAATAAGGAGGCGAGCAAAGAGGGTAAGTACAGACCTCCAATTCCATTCCCAAAGGAGCTTACCAAGCTAGAAGATCAAGGGGAGTTCACAATACCTTGCATTCTTGGGAATTTGATCTTTAGTGATGCGCTTTATGATTCTGGTGCAAGCGTAAATGTCATATCTCTGGAGGCAATGAAAAAGTTAGGTATCGGTGTTATGCAGGAGCACAACTCATCCATTTCATTTGAAGACGCCACTTCTAAGAGCCCAAAAGGGCGACTGACTAATTTCACACTTCTGGTTGGAAACTGCAAGGTTCCAACTGATTTCACGGTAGTTGAGATAGCTTGAGGTGGAGCAGTTCCGATATTGTTAGGAAGACCATTTCTAAACACAGTTGGAGCTAAAGTCAACTTCCCTAACAAGAAGGTTATACTGGAGAATATTGATAAGGAAGTCTCCTATCCGATTAGAGCTTCAACCGGTAATATGTGTGGGATGAAAAACGTTTCTGCTGAGAAGGAAATAGTTTATGGAGTTGGAGATTTAGTTTCTACAGGATTGAAAGGTTGTGAACTTGAGTATGAGTCAGATGAAGAGTACAATGTTTGTTGTGAGCTAGCAGAAGATTTAGCTGAGCATGATGATACAAGTATCCTTAATGTTACATCTGATGATTATTCTAAGTTTGTTGTTCAAAATTTATGGCTCAAAGTTTTGTAGGAAGACTTGGACTTGAAATTTTAGAACCATACACCGTGAAAGAGATTCGAGCTGATGGAACTGTAGTATTACTGGATGCTACAGGAGCTGAATTCCATAGGAAAGATGAACAGCTTAGAAAGTTCATCGTTGATGAAGAAAAGACTAAGGGAGTGAACATTCCTCCCAAGAGTCAATCCGCCATCTAAGTGGCAACTGAGTCAAGCTAATGACTATAAACAAGCGCTGAGTGGGAGACAACCCACTCTTAGGTAGTTTTGTTTTTCATAGTTTTTGTGTTTTGAGTTGATTTTTTGTTTTGTTTTGTTTTGTTTTGTTTTGTTTTAGGTGAGAAAGCGAAACTGAGAGCTTTGATCAATCGTTCATGTCCATGATCGATCGATCGTCATTATTTCAGATTCTTTCACGCGACCATTTGATCGACTTGCATCAGCTTGATCGATCAATCATCGAAGGGAAAGAATTTTGCGGGCGACCGTTTGATCATACTGAAGCCATTTGATCGATCGATCAAAAACAGAGAGGATTTCACGAGTAGGTTGATCGATCGATCATCACCAGGATCAATCAATAAATGGGCCAGGTAAGTACTCTATAAATTGAAAACACGGTTTTTTGCAGAATTTCAGAAATCATAACAGTTATTGTTCTTGAGCGATTTTTCTCTGAAAATTTTCAAACCTTCATAACTTCTTTGATTCTTAACCGTTTTCTTCGATTCAAAGGCCTAATCCACTCGGAGTTCTCCCCTCTATTCGATTATCTTGTCATCACTTTTGAGTGGCAAAGGTATGGCTTCCTAATTTGGAATTTACAGAACGAATTGGAGATTTTGGGGAAGTTTTGGATTTCGATTTCTTGGTGTTTTAATGTTTAGAATCCATATGCTTTCAATATTATAGGGAATTTCGAAGCCTATTTGCTATATATGAGATTGTTTTTTGCCTAAAAATCGATTGTTAGGTTGAAGGAGAACTTTTAGAGATTTTTGGGAATTTAGGTTTGAGATTGAGGTTTTGTCGAATTAATTGATGCATTGCTAGATGTTATCTATATTGATTATTGAGTTTAGCAATTGATTTCACAATCACCTCACTTGTATTTCATATTTCATTATTCTCAAATTTTTGAGGAGAAACTAAACTCTGTTTTTCTCTTTTTCTTGTGGTTGTTTATAGACAATGGTGAGAACTAATGAACCAAGGAAACCTGCAAAGAAGTTCAAAAGATCCGCTAATGTTGAGGCTGGAAAATACCCTAGTGGAACGGCTCTTAGAGAGCGTTTACCGTGGCCTAGACCCGATGAGGAACCTTTTGAGAAAAACCTTGGTCATCGGTTTAATCTGAAGTTGCTGAAAAGGGATAATGCCTACGTTAGGCGTACAGCTGAAGGCGGATGGAAAAATTTTCATGGGGTCTTCTATGATCAACTGTTGAGGAACAAGATGGTGCCAACTAAGTTTCTCTGCCCTGCTACTTTGGACAAGTTAGGGATCCTAGATGACGTTGGTAGTATGCTTGAGAGGCTTGGTTTAGGTAGTTTTGGGGCTACACCGTATCCACTATACCCGGAGCCCGTTCGTCAGCTTTTAGCTTCTTGTGACATCCATTTGGCTACAGATCCTCATGCTCCTGTTTCAGCCGCTTACTTCACTTTCATGTTTAAGAGGATATCTTATACGCTGACCATCAGTGAGATCTACAGGATATATGGTTTTAGAGAGCAAGCCGAGGGACAGTTGCCTCCTATTTCTAGTCCAGCCAACGATGCCCTGTGGCCTATTTTAGCGGATGGAGGTTTTCAGGGTCATGATTCCATGCTCACACACATTAGGAACCCTGTGGTTAGGATTGTAGGAAACCTTCTTGGGTCCACTATTTTTTGCAAGGAGATCAACCCTTCTGTTACGAAGCCATAGTTGGAGATTTTGCATCATGCTATTGCTCCAGTGGTTCCAGATCTCTATGGTGATGCTCCTGCACCTCAGTATGGACCTTGTGACATTAACTGGGGATACACTTTTGCAAGCTTGCTTCCGCAACGTCGCTTCAGGGGTGAACCAAACAAGCGACTAGTTGAGACCATTGGTAGTCTTCTCACGCCAATCTTTTAGTTCCTCAAACTTGACCTCAGCAACACTCAGAAGAACGAGAGAATCTCGTACATGGATGACTCGGTTTTGATCAACTTCACCTACATCACTGAGAAAACCAAGTGGCGGTACCATTCTAGGGAGTACAAGCCTTGTTGGTGCAAGATTCCAGCTCATGCAGTCACATCTATCACTTGCCATGGGAATGTGGTATTCGAGCCTCATATTACTCATCCGGAGATTGCTGAGATCGAAAAGCAGCAGCCTCAGATTCAACGCAGTGCTCCTCGGAGGCGTGCTTCCGCCTCTCCTGCACCTACACCGCCACTTCCCAACGTCACTCAAACACTTGAGCATATTATCTTAGAGTATATCGAGGAGTTTGATGTACCTCCTTTCTCTGATGACTTCACAGATAGAGAGTACAAGCGTTGGCATTTTGAGAATGAGAAGAGGAAGCATGCGATGAGGAAGCGTTTATGAGAACCACTTAGGAAGATTCCTGTTGCTTTCTGTTTGAGCACACCTTCTCCAGATAGAGCTGAGATTAGCACTAGAGCTGAGGCACATAAACCTGACATTGCTGGACGTCGCTCTGATGATGCATCCGAGGATGAGGAGCACCAACCACTAGATCACCGCCTACCACACCGTTGTCGAGCACCAGGGGACCATGAGAGTCAAAGCCCGGATTAACTCTTTAGATTTTCTCACACTCTATCTTTTATTTTCCATTATGAACTTTGTTTCTTTTTATTTTCATCTTCTTATTTTTGATTAACGTCTTTTTCTTTTGGTTTCGTTCTTAGTTTTGATTTTTCAAAAAATTTATATTATTTGCTGTATTCTTGAGCTCTCAAAACTTGTGTTTAGGAACTAAGTTTTTATCGAGGTACTTTTCATTCTAATTTGTTTTTATTCTTGTTTATGTCAGGATTTTGAAATGTGTACTTGTGATCGATTGATCATCCCCATGATCGATCGATCAAAGTGAATTTCGAAGATAGCGCTCGATCTCACGATCGACCTGAACATCATTGCAAACTCGATCACGGTTCGATCGATTGATCATTCCCATGATCGATCGATCACCTGCACAGGTTCACTCTTTTCACTATCCATTTCTTTTGTCATTTTTCATTTGTTTCTTTTACAAGTTGATCTTCCTCTTTCTTGCTCATTTCCACACCGGGACGACGTGAAGTAAGTGTGGGGGAGAGCACTTGACTAACAAGTTTCTTTCTTTTTTTTTTTCTTTTTGAGTTATTTTTCATGATTTTCTTGAGTCAGTTTGTGTCTTGATGAGCTTAAACCATTTTTAGGAACCGTGATTTTTGAGGAATTATTGCATTTTCAGGAACTTAAGTAACCATTGACTCAGATTTAACAGGAATTTATTGACTATTGGAAAACCTAGAAACCTTGCAACTTCTCAACGTTACCCATATCCTCTTAGGTATTCGAAGAATCTCATACCGATTTCACACCTAACCTAACTTAGTGTTCTCATCAAGGGAGTTGGAATACATCGAATTAGTTTCTTTTCTCTGTTCAGTGACAGATATTTCTTTGTAAGTATGGTTTCCCCTCTCTACATCATTTCAAGCATTTATGCTTAATTCTGAAGTATCAACACAAC
The DNA here is from genome assembly GCA_900406405.1 of Lepidium africanum. Taxonomy (NCBI): domain Eukaryota; kingdom Viridiplantae; phylum Streptophyta; class Magnoliopsida; order Brassicales; family Brassicaceae; genus Lepidium; species Lepidium africanum. The sequence continues at coordinate 7,022 of OVAX01003433.1, read as the reverse complement.
AAAGCTGTGCATTGTGGTAAGCTAAAGGTAAAAGTCTTTCAATGACGCTGCTCATGCTTGAGTGATTTTGATAAGCTGAGGATAACTACAATGACGTTACCTCTCACTCGAGTATCATTGCTGACTGAGAGAGACTCTAATGAAGCTACCCTTGTTTACATCTTTTGAGTTACCAAAGAACCAACAAAAAAAAAAATGATACCCTAGGTAAGTAGGGAGAAATTGGTTGAATGAAATGAGAGGAAAGGAACCATATTAAAGTAGTCTTGAGAATTGAGAGAGAAGCTATTATATCCTTTGATCGATATTTCCTTGGTGAGACTGCACTTAGGTACTCTAGAAAGTCGGTATGGTGCATTTGGATTGCTCATTAGGATTGTGGAGTTTGATTGGGATAATTGCAAAGTTTGAGGGAAGTACAAGGTGGTCTCGATACTGTCATGTATGTTTCTCGTGCGGATTACTAAAGTAATTGTTCTTGTGATAATCTTATGACGAATGAGTTCCTGCAATTTCACTTCTCTTGGTTTTCTATTTGCTTGAGGACAACCAAAAAGCTAAGTCTAGACGAATTGATATACCTCGATTTTAATCGGTTTTGAACTCATTTATTCGTTTGTTTTCAGAGTCTTTATTTGTATTTTAGAGTCTTTTCAGGTGGAAAATGAGAAGAATTTGGATTACTCCCGTGGAATTTCGTTTGGAAGGATTTGGAGCATTTTCTGGATTTTTCGCAAAAGAGTAATGTTCGATCGATCAACACTTTGCTCGATCGATCACCCTCTTCAGCCAAAGCTGCACTTGACCTATTGATCGACCTCACACCTCATGATCAATCGATCACACCTACACCAGAAGCAGCGCTCTACCTCATGATCGACCAAGCTATGTGGGTGATCGACCGCTCACCAGTGATTGATCGATCAACGAAGCTACGAAAGATAACTTAATTTTCTTGTTTTGTACCTACGAGTCATAGAGCATATAAATACTTTTCTTATTATTTCGTTTTAGAGAGAGCAGAATTGAGAGAGATCGTTTTATAGTAGTTTTAGCTTTTGTAAGCAGGGAGAAGAATTCCTCCACACCTTAAGAAGAATTTCTAAACCCTTTTTATATTTCTATTGCAATTTCATGTTTTCTTCTACTATGATTTATGTTTCTGGTTCAATCATGTCTGAGTTGTTCTCTTGTCAGGTTTAGGGACTCTAGGGATTTAGGAATTGATGCTTGGGGATTAGATATGATTGATTATTAGAAGTTCTCCATCTAAACTCTTGCTTAATGCTTAAATTAGCCTGATAAACTAGTTTATGAATTTAGGTCATTAGCCTTCCAAAAGTTTGTTAAGAACCCGAACTAGTTTAGATGTGCAATTGATTGTAACCAACGACAGTTGATAGTTAGAATGAATTATAGATAATTGAACCCATTCGGTAATGCCAATTTGCTTCGCTAGGACCAACAAAAGTTAGAATTTTCTAGGTGGCTAGATTGAGTGATAAGTGCCACGATAGCGGGCTTGTCAAACCTTTATGTTCAAGTCGAGAATAAAGCTGTAATTCCCTGAATAATATCCTTGATTAGATTCCTGTTTCCTGATGAATACCCTATGTCTGATGTTTTTATTATTGACTGCAAACTGTTTAAACTGTTAGATTTTCATCTCTGATATCCATTTGGTATAGCTTGAAATAGAATAGATAGTCAAAAGTGCAAACTTGGTTCCTCATGGATACGATCCTTAAGTACTACTACTTCATTGTTGTGTACTTGCAGTAGATTATTTATGGTAAAACCTGACACACATCAGAACTTCAGCTAAAGAAATCGCAAATTCGGAGAAAAAACCAGTAGATTGAAGACAGAAACAAGACGACAAGACACCAGAGTCAGAAACATAGAGAATAACCAATCGCCGAGCACACTGGAGAAGAGAAACCGAGGAAATCGGAAATTGCCACAGGAGAGAATCAGAGACGCGTGTGGGAGTCATGCGTAACTAACTCGAAATACATATCTTAGCACTCAAGTTAACGCCAAATTTATAAAAAACAATCAGAGATTTCAATGTAACCAATCAAAATTAGATTCCCAGAGTCAGTGCAATGAAGATAAACCTTTTGACAATGTATTTGAGGAGAGGTTCAATGACAAAGCCCCTAATTTTGATTTCAACAAAACCGCCCTTGTTGCGGGAAACGGCTTGACAGCACATCCAATTGCAGACGGAATTAGAGATTCCGTGACTACTCATGTTGATCTTCCGCCACATTTAGGGGTCTTTACTGACATGACGCCAAAATTTACACACATTATGAGCAGTTTTCAATATCTCAATCACTCCAAGCCAGTAAAGGATCGATGAAGTCAGTTCAAGCGGAAGGTCTGCCCAGTTACTAGATTCTCCGTCCTCTATTACTAGAGACAAAGTCGAAGAAGCCATAATTTAGTATCGCAATATCGCTACAAATAAGACAGTGCAGTAATTTTCAAAGACTTTCATATCCGTCTCCATTTATACACAATTAGGTTTTCATTGTAATGAAATTTATTTGGGCCAAGCCTAATTCAATCATGGGCCAATGCCTATAATTAAATTTATATGTACAAACTGGAAAAATAGAACCATTGGCGATGGGTATGCTTTCGTACAAGATCCAAATAGTGTTTGGAAACGAAGATGCCGGCTAAGGAGAAAAAAAAAATGAAAACGGTAACAACGAAAATAATAGTAGAGTAGAGTAGTGTTTATTGTTGGGTTTGTTACATGAATTGTACAAAGTATTGAGCCTTAAACAATTATTAATAATGATTATGATTATGAGACCGAAGTACAAACTGTAATCCAATAGTAACCTTGTTTCTAGGAAATCGTAGAAACAAATAGAGAATCTGGTTCTTCTCTCTGTTGTTTTTCTAATTTCTAATTCTTCCTCTTTCTTATGAATTTCACCTCTGTCTTTGGGAGTACACGAAGACAGAGTTGCAGAGTAAAACTGGAGTAACCCACCTTGATATCTCGTACCGGATAGGTGGACTATTGCTCAAATGCAGAAGCCATAGGCTTCGACTCTGCTCTTTCTTTCCTATGTTCTTTTGCTATATCAATTTTTTCTTCTAAAGTTATTCCAAGATCTAACAATCTTGAGCTATTCTTGTTTCTGAGCTTGGAGATGACGAGAAACGCATCTGTTCCAGATATGTCAAAATTACAGCATCTCGCTGGACCCAATTAGAGGCGTTGGTCAGAAGAAACAATCTTGAGAAGATATATTCAATTGGAGCTTCTAAGAAGATAAAGAACTTGGAGATATATGATAATTCGAAGCTATAATTCCTCACAGGAGCCAACTATGAATGATGGGTCTCGGATCTAAGTCAAGCAAGGCAAAACCAAAGATATGTTTCAACCTGAAAGAATATTCCAGTGAAGATAAAACTGAAGAATATGGTAGCATTAGAGATCGATGGAACACGGTACAATCGTTTGTGACGGACAAAGAATTGTTCAAGAAAAGCATAAACAAGAGATGTAGTGATTCTTCTAGAGAAGCTAGCGAAGCTTGACGACTTGATCTTTGAGAAATTTCATACGAATCAGAGTGATGATGAAGATGATAATTTCTTGAAAAATGCTTCTTCTTGATAGTGACATTCAAACAGAACATGGCTCATATCAAGCATATCTTGAAACAATTGAGAGGAGGAAGAAAATATTTTCTTGGAAAAGGCTTCTTCTTGTTGATGACACTCAGACGGAACCTGTCAACAATAAGTATCGAGGTAACAACTGAACTACCTCGTTCTGTTTCTATTAACCTTAAAGTTGTAGAAAACTCGTTTAAAATTAGAATCGAAACTATCAATAGATGTGAATCTTTCCTTGTGAGTGGATATATCTTTGACTAGGGTGTTTTTCGATTTTAGTTGTGTAGAAATCTGATCAGTGATGCTTTCTTGATGTTTGATGGTTTAGTCAATTGTTTGATACTGGAATAGTTGTACTAACAAGAAATGAAGCTGCTTTGTATGTGGCTGGTTACAAATGCTTGTATAATTTGTTTTGACTTCTCTGAAGTTTGAAAATATTATTGGCTTGTTGCATCTCATGATTTGAATTATTGTAAACGTTACAATTCAAAAGAGCTTGTGACATGTGTTCTTCTGTAATTCCTTATAGAAGCTAGTGTTTGATTGTAGTAAAAAGGAACCTTAATTAAGAGAACTCAAATCAAAATGATTGGTTCAGATTTCATCATTAGCTTGAACATGATGAACATGGCAGACTCATTCTTGAAAGCACTGTGTAGACTTACGATCTTAGACACAGAAGTTTAAATGAGTTTGGGGTGATTTTAGTTTGTAGTTTCTGGGCTCCTTACCAAGAGAATTTACTTAGCTAAATCCTTGGTTCAAAAGGTCAAACGAAGGAAACCATTAAACTTGAAAAATCATGTGAAATAAGGATTGAGACTTAGTTGTCTCTGTAAGAGCATAAGCTTAATTGATTGTGAATGTGTTGTCGTGAATGATGAAACACATTCTGGAACAATCATTTGTGTAATAATGTATGACACTAAATGATCTATGAAATAGCTTATGTTCATTTGATTGTGAAGGTGTTTTCTGGAATAATGAAACACTTTCTGGAACAATTATTGAACAAACTTTGCTGACTCATTAAGTAATGGTTTGTGTGGACGTTTGGTCCTGTAACAGCCACGGATATGAGTCTTAGATTACTTTAGTTTAGTGTTTTCTGGGCTCTTTACTAGGTGGTTTATTCACATAAATCCTTAGTTCAAAAGGTCAAACAAAGGAAAAACACAAAAAACTTGTTTAGAGTCATGTAACAGAGTTAATGAAAATCTCAGATAGAGTGTTTAACTTAGTAAAATGATAACTTATGTTCTTTATGATGTAAAGTTCTATAAAAGTAATGATAACATAAGTACATGTTGTAGTCATTGACTGTTAATAAAAGCAAGTTTTGTATACATATGTATATGTTGTGAGATTGGTCCAAGAGATTCAAATTAAATGAGTATGTTGCTTGACTGAGAAAGGTTACATGTTTTATAATCTATGAAGAGGTAAAATCTCTTATGATCATGGTGTTTCAAGTTGAAACAAGAACATGATTGAGTGAGGAATCTAAGCGGTGAAAAGGAAGAATTTCTGTGAAACCTATTGTGATGCTAAGTGATAAGAGGCTCAATAGAAACTATAATCTTATCACTTGAGTTATGAAGTCTGAGAAAATAACTGATACATTAACAAAAGGGTTATGTAGACTAACACGACAAGAAAAATGGGGTAAAGTGATTCAAGTCTGAAGCTTTCCGGGTTTCTTGCTGTGGTATATACTCAGGTGTACTTCTGGTTCAAAAGTCAGACAATAGATATTCAGAACAGTGAGAAATCATGTAAAAGGTGAATACTATATGTCTATGTATGAGTTTTAGGTCATATACATAAATATGACAGAAACGATCATATGTAAAGTGTTTCAATGTTTAAGAATGTATGAGTGAAACTTAATTGCTCTGAAACGTGTGTTTAACATTACAGAATTTAAAAGTTGTTTCCTTACAGCTTTTTGTTTGCAAAATTCATAAGAATGTTGATTCAAGTCAAATATGACATCAACTTTGTTTACAATTCTTGAAACAAGTGGGGGATTGGTGGGTTTGTTACTTGAATTGTATAAAGCATTGGGCCTTAAACAATTATTAATAATGATTATGATTATGAGACCCAAATACAAACTGTAATCCAATAGTAACCTTGTTTCTAGGAAATCATAGAAACAAAAAGAAGGATAATGAAAAATAACAAATGGGAGAGATTTAAGTGATTCGATAGATTCTATTCAAGACATATATGGATGAGTTCATCATCTTGTTATAAGCATAATGGAATACAATTATCTGTGAGATAGAGAATCTGGTTCTTCTCTCTATTGTTTTTCTGATTATTGATTCTTCCTCTTTCTTGTGAACTTCACCTCTGTCTTTGGAAGTACACGAAGACAGAGTTGCAGAGTAAAACTGGAGTAACCCACCTTGATATCTCGTACCGGATAGGTGGACTATTGCTCAAGTGCAGAAGCCATAGGCTTCGACTCTGCTCTTTCTTTCCTATGTTCTTTTGCTTTATCAATTTTTTCTTCTAATGTCATTCCAAGATCTAACATTTATCATGTTATATATCGTTCGATAACAATTATATAATACTGCCAAGTTCAAAGAGAACGCAGAGTACATAAGTTGACAAGACCAACAAGAGCGACTTGTCTCTGCATGTTCGATAAAGGATCAATACCTAGTCCCAAATATAGCCACTACCACAAGAATACAGGATAATCTTACGCATCGTCATCGTCGCCAGAATATAGGTCTAAGTGATCTTTTAAATCATGGTTGACAAAAATGATATCGAATGGGCAATCATCAGTTGGGTCATCCGGGCGCCTCAACTCTTTGATCCTCTCCAAACATCGGTTCTCAAGATTCTCGGCAAGGTTAATGTTGAAACACTTGCGTAAATCAAGGTGTTTCAAGTAAGGAAGATTGTCAAGAATGGTGTTCAAGCCGGTGTCAGTTATTCTGTTCCCAAAAAGCCGGTGGTGGCGTAATTCGGGCATGCTTTCAGGGATTGCTAGGGCATACTCATCATCGTCATATTTGATGCAACAGTACACGTAACCTGTGCAGTTTAGCTTTAATGTCCGTAGATGTGGGCAAGCGTGAACTATCGCCTTCAAATTCAGTATTGCCAGTGAGTGCGAGATTTCTGTTGGAACATAATCATATCTCATTTACATACCTAAGATTAGGATTTGACATTCACATAAGTTAGTTATTATACGAAAAGACACATTTCGTATAATTGTGTTGGTTCGTATAAGTTATGTTGTTTCGTATAGTTTGATAAGCTCAAATTTACCCTTTGAACCACTCTCTCAAATGAAGAGATCAGTTGTAATACTTAGGGGTCGAATTCCACAGAGATTCAAG
>OVAX01003432.1:519-19748 GCA_900406405.1 Lepidium africanum | reverse complement strand
AGCTGCGTTGTAAATGCGTTGCTAAAAAACGTCCCAAATCTTGCATTTTCTTGTAGTGAATGATAAAAATGAATATATTGTTATCTTAGTTTATAAAGTTATACAACTAGCTAGGTGAATAAAACTGACCGACTAATGTATATAAATATTAGTAAAGACTATATTATATGTGACTTTTATTAACACTAACAAACAAACAAAAACAAAGATATGATTTTGGGAATAAGATACTTTAAAAGAATATCTCTTCTTCATCTTTTTTATGAAAAGACTTGGATTCAATTGTTTGTGAGGAATCCTTTTGGTTTGGTTTGAAAAGATATAATTAAAGGAGTACTCGAGAAAGGAGATAATGAAAAGAGGGGTTGTGATAAAAAGAAGAAGAAAACAATGCTTATCACATCATGAAGATAAAACATAAAAATGTTGGGGTAAAGATGCATATCATATCTAATCTAATCTATGCTTATCTTAATAATAATATAGATAACTTATTACATGTTTTAATTCGATCATATGCAATACATATTGTAGTCAGACTAGACAAAATACTTAAACCTGATCTATATTCGAACTAAACCCAACCTAAATATATATATATATATATATATATATATATATATATATTCAAATGAATTTTAGGTCAGTAGAACCAAAAACTTGAAATATCTTTATCCAAACATGAATGGGAATCCGAATGTCAAGGCCTATATATGAAATTACCAATTAATATGATGTTGCAACCATTTAAGAACTATGCTTTGTAATGCTATGTACATTGTCATTTAAAGTCTTACTATTTGCTAAAAAGATGTTATATAGTTTTATAATTTATGATAATTATGGCGACCAATATTATATTATATGAATTATGTCCGTGATCTACTACACATATTACCGAAACATTTATATACAAGAAAAGAACAAAATTCACTCTATTGAAAATAAATGAAGGAAATTTCCAGTAACATGACATATATAGACTTGTCTACATTAGTTTTTTCAATGTTCAAATGTGAAAAATCATTGTCAATAATATTTATTCCTAGATTTTACACTAGATTGCAAATTAACTTGGTTAGGTAGCTATTGTCAAAGAATAATTAACAGTATTTCACTTCTTGTTTGTATCCAAGCTTTTATTTTCTCTCAGAAAATTCCAAATCCAAATTACAATCTTGACATAGTTGATAAACTGATATAAAATAATAAATTTATGAATTCTAAATTTGTCTCCATGTCAGTGAAAATTTCATTGCCGACCAATGTTTGACCATATGAAAGCTTAGGCAAATGATAAAAGACAAATTCTCTCTTTTAAGTTTCAAAGATTCAACTTTACAACTACACTCTGCATTTATTATGATCGCAAACTCATTAAGAGGCCGGTGACCTCTTTTACATTTTAGCACTCGAATCTTTTCCTCTCTTCTTTGTTTGTATCTTAACCTAAACATATATATATAGAGAGAGAGAGACATTTATATGTGTGTATATATGTGTTTGTACACATCTATATATGTTTATCATCCTTTCGTGTGGCTTTTCAAAGAAGCATTAGTTTGGATTCACATATGATGTGTAACAAAGGTCACATGACTCATAGACTCATAGTGTTGTTATTTTCATGTTGAATATGATCTATCATTTCCCTTCAATTATAGTAGAAGAGTGTTGATCAAATGGTTTAACGTTCCAATCTGTAGTTTTATTCACCATAATTTGATTTTGGTATTCGTATTTCCTTGTATAGTAGAATTTTTGTTATGGATCTAACATATTCTATCTAAGCATTAACAGAAATGTGATATGATTCACATTTATTATGTTCTTAAAAATTTCTTATGAAGTTTATTTATGGTCAAACATGTAAGATCTACAAAATATAAAATGTATGTATTTGAAAAAGTTTAGAAAGTTGAATTCTTTATCAATATAAAGTTTGAAAAGACTCGATTGATAATCCAAATTCGGTTACATGAAATCATGCGACTAGCTGAAAATGAATTCTAGTTGATAAAAGTGCATTAATTGATATTTAATTATAATAATAAATATAGAAAATAACAATTTCCGAATTGTTCTCAGCTTGGTAGTTAGGATAATTCAATTAATGATTCTGGCTCAAGGGTTCGATCTCTTCCCACTATAATTTTTGGATTATATATCAAGTTTTATTGTTCGAAAAAAAAAAAAAACAGCAATTAATATGAGAACTTTTTGGTAGATATCTCATGTAGCGTACAAAGCTGCTAATAGAACATTTCATTCTTTGTGTACATATAAAACTAAAAGATTATGATTAATTGAACTTTGTTATATGGATTAAGAAAGAATATGTAGCGCTCTTGTTTATTTGAGAAAGAATGCCTAGCGCTCGGGAATTGGACCTACCCAAATTCTTGTTGGATGGATAATATGTGCATGTGGTGTTTCTTTGGCTACACCCATTTTATTTATTCATTCTATTTTTCTAAATTAGATATTATGCGTTTACAAAGTATGAAAATAACGTTAAATAAATATACGTATACATATATAATAATGAAAATAGAGATGATTTGTTTACCCTTTAGCCTGGCCTACGCCTTTTTGAAAATCACGTTCTGATCCATTGAAAAATGAAAAGGAATATAAGTTAATGACAAAGGTTTTGTCTTTATTTTAATATGACTTTCGTCATATTAATTGGATTATTTTTCAAGTAAAATTCAAAATAGGTTTTTGTATTTTCTTTGGTTCATCGGAGTAAATAGATTCTCTTTACAACCTTATGGCTATATATTGTAATTTATGGTTTCCTTTATATCTACAAAAATGTAATATTAATATAATAATTATTTCCCACAAAAAAAATGTCTTTCGGTCGAATAGTTGAATATTTTTTTACTGCATTTCTATATAATTTAATTCTAAAGGGTCACTTTTTACTCCATATGATATTATTAGGTGTTTATAAAAAGAGTTTAACTATAGATCAAACTTTTATCGATTTATTTGTTGACAAAGAATATTTTTATATCCTAATACAACGCATAAGTTATCTACCTCATTCCAATAAATCTATTTTTCATGCGTTACTATAAAACTTTGTGAATATTTTTGTACCAAAGTTTATGGACTTTTTTATATAGTTTTTTAATTAATAATTGCATCGACAAAACAAAATACTTAATCATTCTTCTTTAAATTCCTAAAACTTGTAACAAATAATTTATGTGGCAAATGCGATTACTTGAAATCGAAAAATCGAACCCAAATAGAAAATAAATATAAATTCAATCACTTGACTAAAGTCAATTATAATTCACCAGAAATTTTGTTAGACACGGTCGAATTCTAATCTATTAACAATCTCTTGCTACAATTTTTGTTTAGTGGATGTAAATGAAAAATGACCAATTGGTTGAAAGAAAGAACAACTCTGAAAAAAAGAGCAACAGTAGTGTCACAGTCAAAATATCACTTTAACTTTTATTTCTCTGTCAAGTTTTTCATCGTTAAGCGTCGCTTCTGATCCTTGTAAGTAAGTTTGAACATGTCGTAGGCGTCACCGACAAAAACACAAGGCCTAGAAATATTAATATGAAAAGTGTCCCTCACTTTTCAGCATGCATCTACTACTCTATAATTTATACGAACGTCGACCAAAGTTCGTAGATTACTTCACTTTAGATTCCTTTAGATTGTAATTAAAAGTAAGAAGAAAAAAACATGACCACCGTAACATGTGCACACTTTTAGTTTGTTCCCCATAAAGCAAATTTCTCTAACTTTTTTTTTATTTTTCTTGGTACAAAATCTTCCCAAATCTTCCTTATTTCTTTTCAGAAACAGAATCCAAAAACACTGTATATCTAAACCCATTTTATTTCTAGATTACCGAATCATTTTCTTTGATTTTAATGGGAATGTGAAATGTATTCCACCTTCTTATATTCTCTTTGGTAATGAGTTTGATTATGAATCAAAACCCTAACTACCCAGTAGCCACTTAAAAATGTCTAAAATGACAAATTGATCAACAATGATTATCTAGATGGTGAAATTATGTTATCTAGACTATTCTCTATCTATCTGGCCACACATTTCTCTTAAAAGTTAGTTCGATAAAGATTAATATAATAGTCCAAATTTTATTACATAGTGTAATGTAATTTAGAATGCAATTAGAAAACTGCAAAAATAGATAATTAACCATTTGACCAAGATATTAATTCTCGTTATACCAAAATCGTATTTCTTTTAGTGATAAGAGTTTATTCGGACACTTATAGCCAATAATATGGAGAGACAATATAATGTGGTTATACACATATAAATCACCATTAGATATGTGCATCTTCTTTGTTAGAAATTACTTAGAACGTATTTAAGCACGATTTGATCGATCCTTAAATCTCTCTCGACTCACTCATCACAATTTGGATTATTAATAAGAACAGGTTATATTTGTAGGGCCAAAGTACACTGTTTTATCATCATTGAAAAAAGAAGCTTTATATCATACCAAAAAATTAAAAATATATATGAGTTAAAAGAAAAGTAGATCATGAATACTATACGAGTGACCACGTTATATATTTATGGGTCCATGTTAGAATTGACTAGACCACTACAGTGAATTTTAAAGGAAAAAAGTTGCATTGCTTTTAAATGTTTTATTTTACCATAATTCACATGTTTTTGTTACCATTTGATTATTAAAATTCCTTGATGATATTTTGGTAAATAACCAAGTCAATAAAACAACAATTGAAAGTTGAAACTAACTATTATTGAATTTAATGAATATTTAATATAAAATTTTGGTTTTTTGACATTGGTCATGTAAGAGATTTTTAATACAATAATTAGATCAATATATTCGGGATGAGTTAGTGAAGATAGAGGATCTTATGAGTATTTTCAGAGTTTGTTTGCTTCATTGTATTTTTTGGTGTGGTCCATTATTAATATATAAATTTGGCTCACAAAAATGTTGATCGATAAAATTCAATATATAATTCAAATTCTACTAAATTTCCAACATTATTATATAAAGTTATACAATTTTTTGAAGTCGAACTCCAATTAAAAAAATGTAGTAATAAATATTTAATCGGATATATTATGTAAAAATTTACAGATTTTAAAAATTTTACTCACTAGTCATGTTAACCATATTTAGGATGTCTATATGTAGAATTAATACGGAAAGAAATTGTGATAGTTGAGTCTAGATAAATTTTGCAAAATTATGAAAGAGTAAACATCTGAAATTATATTCCTTGAGTATAATTTTTTTATCTGTTGAATAAAGTTATTCTAAGAGAATCTTGGCACCAAATCTTTCACTGTTTTTAGATACATGCGCCAACACCCAAACAACAAGGCACATCATATTGTAAAAACCCTCACAACAACCATTTTTGTTCTCATCATTGTGGTCCTTTAACTACATCCAAAATCATTCTAAAACAAGAAATCTGTAAATTAAATTTCTAATTATACAATTTTGCGACAAACTGTTAAACTATTTATATATAACTTATGTGCAAACGGGATATTCGTTATGTGTATGTGAACTTCTTTTATTAAGTTGATGAATTACTTGCACACATTGTTTTCCTACTTTAAATGTCAATCAATTTTTATCTTTCTTTTCATTTTCACACCTTGTAACACGTCAATTCAAAGACTTTTCAGAATAGAGAAACTACAAAATAAACTATTTTACTTGTAATGCTTAAATAATTGTTTTTTTTTCTTCTGAAGATTGGTATTTTATCTTTTATACTTTGTTGAAAAATAATACTATTTTTTTATCAACAATTAAATCCATAAAACATAATTTATAGTCAAACTCTATTCTCTCAAAATTCCTAATAATATCACGTAAATCAAACAAGACTTACTAAAATCAAACTCGGACGAAAGAAGAGATTTACAACTTTTGTATTTGTACAAATATAAAATTATTTGTTTATAAATAAATTCTAACTCCCCAAGTAAAGGTGAAAATATTTTTATAAAAGATAAAATTGATGTAGTCTCTCTTTTAAAAATGCCAAAATGTTTCAATATGTAAGTTTAACTTAAAATTGTTAATTTTCTAATTTTTCAAAAATAAAATGATTTTCTCATAATTAATTCTCTAAGAAATTGAGAAAATAGTGACTTCTTAACATTTGCAAAACAGTATATTTTATTACTTTTATACATTTTTGTCTTTAGTTTTTATTCGATGATCGCCTAGAAATTTATAGAGGTTTATACATACATTGTATTGTTTTGGGTATTAAAATATAGATTTCCAATTCAAAAAACTTGGTAATAAATGGAAAAACCCTTATTTTATAATATTTTAGTTTCATTTAAACTCCCAATATCAAATATTCTCACATGACTATACGTGTTTTTATATGTAGTATGTTGCTATGTTCATAAATGTTTTTGATAATTGTGTTCGTGTGAAATGTATAAAATATGTGTTAGATGAGGCCCTAGCGTCCACTAAAGCTTTATCCACCAATTTTAATCCACCAAATATCCCAAGATTAACTACTAATTTTTTGAAATATTCCCAATATCCACCAACAATTAATGTTTTTAACTATCTTTCAACTCTTATACAGTACTCAATCAAAAGGCATAAACTCAAAAAGTACCTAAATATGTTATACATTAAGCAAGACTATACAAATCCTAATTGGGTAAAAAATTTCAAAACAAAATATATATAACTATTCTAATTAAGTGGTATCATCCAGTGTAGTTGAAATTTAAAAATCAAAGATTTTAAACGTTTAAATTTAAAAATTAAGTGGATTCCCCTCAAACGTAAAATGTTTGTTATTTCCATTTGATCATGAACATTCATATCAGTTTCTTTAGCTCCCAATATTAGAAATTCCGATCCTCTACAAATAATATGGGATATTTCACTTGTCAGAATTAGTGATCCCTAGAAAATAAAACTCTCGGTTATCAAATAAAAATCAAGATTTCAAGAACTTTCGTAGCAAGAGATCAATATACATGTGGTCTTTAGAATAAGGGAACACGTAAACATAACAATAGTAAAAAACAAGAAAATTACAATATTACCCTATTTGTGTCGATACCCTATCTACGTGACTATACAAGCACATTCATATGTAACAGAAAAAAGTTATTCAAATATTTTATATATATAAACAATATTAGTGGAGAATCATCCATATATATAAGACGATAGCTGCGAGACCCACCTTGTTTATTTTTCTCAGAAGAAAAAACCAGAGCATCGTAAAAAAAAAAGCAATGGGATCCTTAGTTCATGTTAAAGAAGCCACAGTTATTACTCCTTCCAACCAAACACCTTCTTCTGTTCTTTCTCTTTCCGCTTTAGATTCTCAGCTTTTCCTTCGTTTCACCATTGAATACCTTCTCATTTACCCAGCCGTTTCTAACCCGGATTATTCTCTCTCGGGTCGTCTTAAATCCGCTCTTTCTCGAGCCCTTGTTCCTTACTTCCCTTTCTCCGGCCGAGTCCGGGAAAAACCTTCCGGTGGTGGTGGACTTGAGGTTAATTGTCGTGGTCAAGGTGCTCTGTTTCTCGAAGCTGTTTCTGATATTCTCACGTGCCTTGACTTTCAGAAACCTCCAAGGCACGTGACTAGTTGGAGAAAGCTTCTTTCTCTTAACGTTATTGATGTTCTCGCTGGTGCTCCTCCTCTTGTTGTTCAGCTTACTTGGCTTCGTGATGGTGGTGCTGCTTTAGCTGTTGGTGTTAATCATTGTGTTTCTGATGGAATTGGAAGTTCTGAGTTTTTGAGTTTGTTTGCTGAGTTATCTAAAGACTCGTTGAATCAATCTGAGTTAAAACGAAAACATCTCTGGGATCGTCAATTGCTTAATCCTTCTCCGGTTCGTGACTCCATTAACCACCCGGAATTTAACCGGGTTCCTGATTTGTGTGGATTCGTTAACCGATTTAACGCCGAGAGACTTGTACCGACCTCCGTCGTGTTCGAGAGACAGAGACTTAACGAGATGAAAAAACTCGTCACTCGACTCGGTGAGTCAAATTCGAAACACACATCGTTCGAGGTTTTATCAGCACATGTATGGCGAAGCTGGACGAGATCGTTAAACTTACCGTCGAATCAGATCGTGAAGCTTTTATTCAGTATCAACATTCGAGACCGAGTCAAACCGAGTTTACCGAGTGGATTCTACGGAAACGCATTCGTCGTCGGATGTGCACAAACCACCGTGAAAGACTTAACGGAAAAAGGATTAAGCTACGCGACGATGCTCGTGAAACAAGCAAAGGAGCGAGTCGGAGATGATTACGTTAGATCGGTGGTTGAAGCTGTGAGCAAGGCGAAGAGTCCTGACTCGGTTGGAGTTTTGATATTATCGCAATGGTCACGTCTTGGTTTAGAACGGCTTGATTTTGGTTTAGGTAAACCGATTCATGTAGGATCGGTTTGTTGTGACCGTTACTGTTTGTTGCTCCCTGTTCCTGAACGAAGTGACGCCGTTAAAGTTATGGTCGCTGTTCCGTCAAGCGCCGTTGATACTTATGAGAATCTTGTGATTAGTCCTAACGCTTAATTAGAGAAAAAGATAAAATTCTAATTTTTTACTTCTTTTTATATTTTTACGTTTTATAAAATAAAAAGATGAACTCTCTCCTTCACTTGACTTGTATAATATTGAGTTTTGACTTTATTTCTTTAAAATCCTTTTTATCCCTATATTTTGTTTACTTTTATCTTCTTTAATTATCCAACATTAATCATAGATATAGTAATATAAATCTATTTTACTTACATCTTTTACTCACCATAGTGTTTGGATGTCGGATAGATTAAATGCAGATTTTCTGTAAGTAGGATAATTTATTTTTAATGTCTTTATTGGTACATTAATAATGCAGTTTAAATAAATAATAAACTAATAAATAATCTGTTTGTGGATGAAGAAAAAGAAGAGTACATGTATTGGGTGTAATTGATAATTTTGTATAACTGTATATTTTGCATGATATGTTTGATTTACACTTATCATTGAAAGTCTATATATGTTGCGATCCGTGATATGTATAGCCTTTGGTGTTGCGATCCGTGATATGTATAGCCTTTGGCGTTGCATTGGTCCCAAGAAGCGCGATTGATGCAACAGTATGTGTCGGCAAACGACAAGCATGATTTGCTATTATTATGTTACATACCTTTGTCCTTCCAGATTAAGTCTTATTTGAAGCTATTGTAGCATCAATTTATATACTGTAATTGATCATTTTTTCACCAATTATATTGATAAGGACCAATCTAAAACATCTAATATGGAATGCTAGCAAAAAAAAACAGAGAAAATGACATTTAATCACTTGACCTAAAATACTTTCAAATAATTGACCATCTCTTATAAAATGTTTTTCGTTAAATTATTAAATGTCTGTTTTGACATATTTCAATCAAAAATTATTATATGATAAAATTGAAATCTTGGAGTATTTTAGTTATGGATCCAATTATTTTTTATCCATTATCAGTTAACAAAGTATCATAATCCAAATGAAATATTGATGGGTGATTTGTATCAATAATCATAGAAGATTGAAAAATTAAGGATACGATAATGATAATTTTTAATTAGAAAACTAACATCACATTTTACCAAAAAGCTCTTGACCATTTTAACATGAAAATTGTATATTTAACACGATACTGCTGTAGTTAACACAATAATGATGTAGTTAACAGTATAATATTAATCATACACGATAATAAGTTGTATAAATGATATACACGCAATTTAACATGTTTTAGATGTTATTTTTAGTTTACATTTCATACAAATATGTTGCATTTACATTACATTCGAGTCATTTATAGTTTGTTCGCATATGTTACATTTGCGTAGCATAAGCATTGCATTTGGAGTTATTTTTCAGGAAGTTTGGACATGAGATGGAAAGCAACGACAACTCGGATTGGATTCCAACGGTAACTCAGATTGGATTTCAACGATAACTCGGATCATATTGTGGTGTCAGCAGATTGATTCATCACGTGCCTCATATCTCAACGGATCATACCACATCAGATGGGCCGAGTCAACTCCACTTTTGACGGCCCAATGACTCGACTCGACCCACGAAGTCGAGTCACCTATCTTTCTTAGTTTTTCGTTTTTACTTTTTAGATTTAACGAGGGATTAGTATAAATACCTCCTTTGTGTTACGAAGACTTTTAATCTAAGTTTACCGCTGCTCTAGAAACTTTTAGAGCTTTTCGTTGTTGTAATTCCAGAACACGATTTCACTTTCGTTTTATCTAAATTTTAATTCTGTTTCAGTTTGCTTTCATTATAAGTTTACTTTATGAATTCCATGGTCATGTCATCCACTTTGATTGTTATTTTGATTGTTTCACCCATGGTTTCCGAGTAGTTAACTTAGGGTTCCTGAGAGAACGGAATAGACCAGCGTGGATCTTATAGTTCTCTAAGTCGCTTAAGAGTAAAATAGTATATATCTCTTTTGTTTCGATGTTGTTAATGCTTGTTCCTTTCTGATCATTTGAAACATGATCTTAGACTTTTAGCTTCCGATAGGTGCATTGAACTGTCTGATCCAATCATCTTAGAAATTTACATCCTTAGCTTAAGAGATTAATTATCTAAGGTGTTTATTAGGCTTGATTAAATTGTTGCTTCACGCCAATCAGGTTGTTAAACGCTTATGATGATAAGGTCGGTTGATAGCTTTACTGAGATTGTTTGCCACAAGAGTGGACTCAATAGTTATAAGTTTATAGCCTAGAGATATGCTCTGTTTGAGTTTGTTAAGCGATTTAGTGACTTTAAGTGAGACACTGATCCATGATCTCTGCCCCTTAAGATTCCCTTTTTCTCATCCATTGCTTAGTTATTTTCACTGCACTTGATTTCTATTTTCACTGCACTTAATTTTCACCGTTCTGTTACTTCTGAGTTAGGTTCATTCGTTGCTTATTTGACTGTTATTTCCGTTTCCCATTGGTTCATCATCTAGGTTGATAGATAATAAATCATTGATCTGATTTGGCTTGAATTAGAAGGTTGGTTTTTTTCAGCGGTAAAGCTGGAAGGTTGTTATTTCCAGTGGTGAAATCGGAGATGGTGAAGATTGAGCTGACACTGGTTTCAGTTGTCTTCTTGATTCTGATTGAGAAAAAGCTCGAGGTGGAGATTGTGGATTTTTGATCTTGTTCTGAATCAGAATATTGGGCTTATGGTTAATGGGCTGTAGATGGTTTGGTGAATGAAACCAATTTGTGTCTTTGGTTAAAGACAAAATCGTTATGCTAAGGGCTGTAAGGTAATTGTCTTCACTCTTTTATGTTCCTGCTGCAGATTTCTCTGCTGCAACGGATCGTGAAGGACGATGACGTGTACCAGCAGCTATATAGCGTGAACCAAAAGCAAGGTGAGGGTAAGGAGAGAAAACTTAGAGAGATAGCTGCAGCTAGTGAGAGAGAGAAGTGAGAGAAATACTTTTGGGTGGTGAGAGCTCATTGTTGTCTTCTTCTTTCTCAAGAAAAATCTAGAGGCATAGTGATTGTATTTGTTTTGCTCTTATTTTGTAATCCTCTGAAACTTTTGTTTGATAGTGGATTGTGAGTATAACTCACCGAGATGTACCATGGATTCACAAACCATGGGAACTCGTTAAACGCTGAGTGTTGATCTCCCTTTCTTTGTTTATTCTCTGCAAAACAACAAATCAACAAAGAACAAATCAGAACCTGATCATAAATACAATAACAGAGCCAATGATTTACAACAATAGTCTATCATATTCTAATTACTAGTAGCATTCCCATTTGGATTGACACCTATTATACTACATCGACATTTTAGTGTAATAGAATTTGAAAACTAGAGTAAAATCTTTTTATCAATAAATTGATAATATTTTGTTTAAACACATATAAATTGGATATATAAAAGTAACGGAAAGAATTCGGATGAAAAACAGGGGGTTCAAATATATTTATATCGATAACTATAAATGTATACGTACAACACAAAATAAAACGTGATAATAATATTGTTAGCAATCATTCTAAACACAAAAATAGCACTTTGACCCAAACACGTGTCACATATAAAGGCAAAATGGTTTGAAATTTGCTATAGTACCATATAGAGTTTCCCCTGTGTCATATACTTAATATTAAAATTATTGATTGTTATCAAAAATTATGAGATTTCTTCAAATCATATGTAAAAAAAATATCTCTAATTCTTGAGTGGAGTGGACACCAAAGGCCTCCGCCCCTCTATCTTTTAATATTTGAGAATCACCACCAATACCTCGGTATAGGTCCGGGTTCCACAACTCTATTTCCACTGTTTAGGCTGCTTTCATTTCACTCGCAACGTTGGTAAGTAAACACCAGGGTTGCGCTCGTTGTGGAACTTAAGAACCCACCAAAGCCGTAATGAAAGTGATAGTGTATAGGGCAATTGTCATTGCCTATGGCCCAAAACCTAGGTAGTATTTTCTTAAAGGATTTAGTTATTAGTTTATTACCGAACAAATAGAAATTAAAATTTGTAAAGGATTATACAATGAAATTTCCCAATATTGATGGTGTCAATTCGAATTTTTTTCATTGATTTTTTCAGTCTAGTTGACTTTATAATAGTCTTATAATTTCTTTTGCTTTTGAGAAGTTTTGAAAATTAGTCTTGTCAAAGAATTATCGTATAATCTAGTAAAATTGACATTTTTAGTATATTTATCATTAAACTAACCAAATATAATAGATACACATTTGCGTAAGATATTTTTCCCCAAAATGAATCACTTCCCAAAATATTAATCATATCCAAATTCGATTATTCATATATTCTGATTTTTAAGTATAATGAACTTTATACCAAGTCTATTTTACTTTGGACAATTTCTAATTATTCAAGATTCTCCAAATATTAAATCATAATGGAGCATGAGAATCACCATTGGAACCGCCCCATTAAAGATTGAAAATGGTTTGACTAAGTTGTGAAATTGTGATTAGTTAGATAATATGTTTATAATTGTGGTTTAAGTATACGTGCGTTAATATTGTTTAATTAGAGGTTTCACAAGTCAAGACTGACATGACATGTCGCAGCTTCTATATGGCTTGACGCTAATCATAGAATCATATAATTATATATAAATAAATAACTAACATATAAAGGAATTTTGACAAGATTAAAATAATCTGATAAAATATTTGATGACATAACGTTATTATTGATGAAATTAATAAATATGTATCAATATTTTAGTCAACGATGAATAGGCATTATATAGACATGACTCGACTCATTTATTTTTATGGTTGGATCGTATCTTAGTTATAGATTTGGTTATAAAAAGTCAGCTCGGCCAAAGGGAATGAACTCTGCATAACTTATATAAACACTTATATTATATTCTGTATTTTATTAATTGACTTTTAAACTACAATATTGTTTTATAACCAACATGGAACAACCTACTATCCAACGTATATAATCTACTAATGGATGTATAAATATTAAGCCCCATCACTGAAAATATTTTAATAGCAATCTTATCTAAATAAAAGGAAATGGGCCAGGAAAAAGGCCCATGAGGCCCAATAATATTTCTTTAGGGTCTATACTAGATGAGTGAATATTGGTTGAAGTTCTTAATGCCTTATTATATGTATTTCGAGCCCGACCGGGTGTTTCTATTTGGACATCATCTAATTAGCTAAAGACCATTCACTTCGCGTTCCTCATAAAGTATTGAACAAAAGATATGAGCAGTGTTTTTAAATCAGACTGGACCGACTGGTTTGACCACGACTTGTTACTAAAACTGTTATGAGTTGAACTAAGATACGGATTATTACAACCGGTTCTGGTTCGAACGTGACTCCTTATTAAAACCATATCATATGAGTGAATCCTCAAAACTAATGATATATCTTCATTTGTAAGCTTAATACAAAATTTATAGTTTAGTGATTTATATTTATGTGCATCTACTATGTTGTCCCAACAAAAACCAAACAGATAATTTCTTATAATTAATAAAAAAGGAAAGTGTTTAGTTGTCAGCTAGAAGAATCTTGCACCAACGACTAATATGCATATATGTTAATTTACGTTATTGTATAGTCAAATAATAGAGCCTTCATGCATTAATAATATTATCTAAAACTAAAAGTTGTTCTTTAGGATAAAATTGTACTAAATGAAAATAAAAGGTCCTTATCTAAACACATATACGTGCAGATATACATATATAAACGCACACATAATTGTAGCTGTTTTAAAAGTGCAGCCCACAGTTTGTGAGCATGTGAACATGTTATCATCTTGCTCCAAAATGTTCCTCTCACGCACCAACTCTTTGTTTTCTTTTATGTGAATTATTCAACCTATGAGCACTTAATAGATAATGAAACAACACATTTTAGATGACAATTATCCCGCTCAAAACGTGAAACACTACTTATAGTTCTATATTTTTGGATAATACGGTTATATATTAGTATGATATCAAAGATTTTGGTCAATTTATATATACATGTTTAATATATATAAGTCCGATGAATTTTTATATTCGTAAGATTGTTGAATTCATTCAGATTATTTTCAATACCAAAAACCATATAACACTAGAAATAACTTAAAATTTGTGTAAGTTAAAGGGAGAACATAATTTGTATGTCAACTTGGTCATCAAATTAACTAAAGTCACTACAAAAAAAAAAGGAATATTGATAGCACGTGATGATAGCACAATTTTCGTAATTGCCATTATAGAAAGTATTCTTGATTGTGATACTCTATTATAACATGTAAAATATGCTAAGCTGAAAAAAATTATAAAATGGGTGTAAAAAATGATTTTGGAACTTAAATTTTGACATAAGCGCCAAGATTGAACAATTTTTTGGTTTTGGCACACATTTAATTTTGGTTTTTGCTCTTCTTCAACATAATCGTCTCTAACCGTCTTAGTTGTTTTCCTCTCTTCTTTCTTTGTTTCTCACCAATCCTCCAATCGCTTTGCTCTCTTCCTCCTCAAATTTCGCTGTCTTCCTCCTCCTTCTCCTCACCCCAAGCCCTAATTTATCATTTTACTTCCTTATTCTCCTCTTCGAAACCCTAGCATTCTGAAGGATAGATTCCGAAAAAAGGATCTAACGATGATGACCAAAGAAAAAAAGATCTGACGATCCAGCTTCATCGGAAGTTAACGACGACGAGGAACTCTACTTCTTCAGTCTTCTCTAATCTTCGTTATCTCTTAGTCCAACATCGACAATGAGTCGCTATTGCTTCTTCATCTTCAATTCTCTAGCTCGAGCATAAACCAAGGTAAGACTCTCTTTGCGTGTCTCCATCTTCGTCTTTGTTGCTAATCTCCCTTTCTGTCATTTCGCTCTCTTTCTCCTGACTTCATCACTGTTTCTCTCAGTGAATTTCATGTATTTGAGTCCTAGTCTATGATGTAATATTAAAAATGATTTTGTCAAATTCATTTTATTAAATTTTCCTAATGTGTGATCTTGAGACAGAGAGAATAATGTGTTGTTTTCTTTTGATTCCAAGTGTAACCGATTAAGTTGTCCATGGAGAAAGAGGCTTTTTCGCTAAAACCTTTAGAGATTCTTCTATTCTTCTCTCCACCTCTCAGCTCCCTCCCACTTGTATGTAACTCTCTCTCTAGTCTTTTTCCTCGTTTATTTGCGTTCATTGCTTCGACTAATCTGGAATCTTATTACCAGTAGTCGTTAGTTTTGGGTTTTGAATTTTAGAATTTCAATGGTAAGATCATTAGTTCTCTACACTGTGAGCAGAAATTGATGTAATGTGTTTATTTAGAAGAGATTGATGCTAAAATTATAAGCTTGGCTGCTCTCAACAAGGTTCTTATCATAATCAGAAATTTTCCAAAAAAATTTGTGATTTTTTGTGTGAGTTAGTTAGTAATTCATCTAAAAGGTTGATTTTGTATGGGTTTTGATTAGAACGAAGCTCTAAATGGTGGTGGAATGTTGTTTGTGAACAAGCACCCTGACCTTGGAATTCGTGTTGTCCATGGGAACACTTTAACAGCAGCAGTGATTCTTAATGAAATTCCAAAAGATGTGAAAGAGGTTTTCTTGACCGGAGCCACTTCTAAGCTGGGAAGAGTTGTTGCTCTTTACCTTTGTCGCCGGGGAGTGAGAGTTCTCGTAAGTTCCTTTTTAATTAATCTTGAACTTAACCACTGTCTCCACGATGCTGTTTGGTAACAATTTCAGAGATTTGAACAATTGACGGATGTTGACTTTATCGGTGGAGAGGTTCCAAAAGATTCAGAATGAGGCTCCAGTTGAGTTCAAGAACTACCTTGTACAAGTTACCAAATACAATGCTGCTCAACACTGCAAGATACTGTACTATTTTGTAAACATGTTTTGAATTGTTGGGTATGTGTAAATGTATTGACTACGGATAATTATGAATATATGTATAAGCAGACTACGGATAGTTGGAAAATGTTTATTTAGAAGAGATTCAATGTGCTGCGACCACTTTGATTGATGACATTTGATAGATTTGATTGGGCTAGTGAATGGATTAGAGATAATGAACTACATATTTGTTGCTCTTTCATTTTGTAATCGCTACTTTAATTAATACATTGTTTTGTGTCTGGATTATTAGTTTTACAAGGTATTAAGATTCATCATAATTCTTCTACATTGACGCTGTTCCCTCTACCGGTAAACGTGAGTCATGACGACAGTCAATTTTTGATATATTTTGACCAGTTGTGAAACTTATACTTGTTCAAAAATTTCCCAATAATTACTATTGTATGAGATTTCTGGTAAATAAAATACTAAAAAAATCATTGTTCAATTTCTTGGGAAATTTGATTACTGGCTTGTGGCTATCATATATATAATGCAAGCCATGAAGACATATATATACTCAAATGATTCTGATCAATTATAACTCTGTTTTTTCTTGTGTAGAATATGAGTGGTGGAGATGAATCGAGAGAAACAATAACATTGCAAGTAAGCTTGCTTAATTTTCAAGATCAAGTGTATTCGCTTAGGGACAAATGGGCTCTATCAGGATCATTCATAAACATGTGTTATGACCTTTAATGTTCTTGAAGTGATTCAAGATTAAAGTTGCTGCAGTTTGGAGGTATTCTTTTGAAATCAAGTATATGGAAGATATTGTGTAATGCTGTAGTATTTTGGTTGTATGATGGTGAAAATAGGAAGGTAGTATTTGTAGTTAAATGATGTCGTGTAAATTCATGTCTTTTGGATGTTTAATATATGGATTGGATTGAGACTAGTGTTTTATGTATATTTAATGTCTATCGTGATTTTTTGAGCAAAGAATAACAAATATAATAACCTATAGTGTACCAAATATATATCGTTAGTGTTCTAAATGATACAGCTATATTAATCAGCTATTTAAAACTAGTTTACAACATAAAAAGACTGTTATTATAAAGTATGTTACAGCATTTAATAAGTGTTACAAAATACTATTCAATATCATAATTTTAATGCTATCATAGAACATAATTAATAGCATATATAAATAATGTTATTGTATATACAGAATCTATGATAGTTGTTAATGATATAACATTTGAGAAAACGTTATATGATAGTATTTTTAACAATAATCATTTTTTTTTTGTAGTGAGTATTTGGAAAAGAATTTAACAATTAATATTTTATGAAGTTATAAAATGTTAATGGACTCATTTGTAATACAAAATATCACATGAATGCGATGAGATTGGAATAATAATGAAGCTATATATTGATTGAAACATAAGAAAGTGGAAAAAAGAAAAAAGAAATAATGAATGTAATGGCGCAACTAGGAGGGGTTCTCTGTTGAGACATAAAAAAGGTGAGAGTTCCAAGGCAATTGGGTTGAGATCTCAGAAACCACAATTAAAAAGCTTCGGTTCTTTTCCTGTCTTTCCTTCCTTCTTCGCCACCTCATCTCTCCCATGCAATATTCCTCTTTTTATTTTCTCTTTTTTGATAAATGTTTAGTTTTGATCACAAATAACAAAAAAAATTCCCAAATAGTTAGATTTAGTTATCAATAAAATAGCTTTAAATCATCCTATTTGTATTGTAGGATTGATTGCATCTATTATATTGTTGGTTTACTATAGTTATATATTCAAATTTTAATATAATTCAGATTCATATGAAAAAAAACAAAAAAATATCCATTTAATAACTTTTATTAGATTCAACGTAAAGTATATAAGATTCTAAGTAAATTTGTTATAGTAAATAAATCAGATATTTATCGAATTAAGTCAATTTGATAATTATGATAATTCAGCTAATGAGTTAATATCAAAAAATTTAATATTTCTCGCTAAAATTATAATATATTAAAAAAATTTAGGAGTAAATTTTAAGTTATATAGATCTTATGTTAGAAAAAAATTAAACTTTTAATACAAACTTTTGAACTATTTATCTCTATAACTTTTCACATTTGACTATAAAAATCACATTACCTCGCATACTATTGTTTGATAAAAATGTTTGAAAAAAATCATATATTCGATACTTGAATTATATAATAACTATAAAATTAATTATCATACAAAGGTCTCATGTTGCATCAATTGAGCTGGATGGTGAATTCAGTTTGTTTTTAATATATTTCTTAAAGTCGAAGCATACATAAAGATATCTACGATATACATGTGAGTATTTTCAATATCTACATAATTCTTCTAGAATTCATATTTGTATAATATTTTAGAAATTTTATTAGTATAAATTAAAAATAAATGGACGAAGTATTTGACCGATGCCAAGTCTTTTTCCAAGAATGGTAATAAGTGGACTAGACGAAAACAGTACACATATATCTATGTTTTGTTTTAAATAATTACTTCTGTAATGTCTCTGCATCTGTATTTCTGTCTCTCCAGTGCCTGCTGCGACCAATGCATCCTTCTGCAACACTCTCCGAGTGCGCAAATTTATTTATATATTTTTTCTTTTGAGCAAAAGCGCAAATTTATTTATATTTCTCTCCCAGATTCAACAAAAACTCCTATAATTTAACAAAAATGGAGAAAGGATTCAACAAATATAATTAATGATATACTACTATATATGTATATATACTTCTTCATTGGTGTTCTACCAAATGTTTTTTTTTTTTTTTTTTT